>JBAMBJ010001303.1:0-17028 GCA_037043495.1 Drosophila recens | reverse complement strand
GGTTGCTTTCTTTGTTCGACGACATTCGACGACTAAAAGTATGCTACGAAGTTTTGAGAAATATTTCCGATTTTTATTATAATATTCAAACCTTTTCCTAATTCCAAACGTTTTCAAAAACTAAAATCGAAACGAAAGCGAACGTTTTACTTTCCGCTGTTCCCAGTTCCTATCAAAATGAGCTTGTTTTTACTTTCAAGCTCGGTTTCGAAAATTCATTTCAGGTATTTCAGGTTGAATTTGGCAGATAAAAAAGTAAATTAGACTAAAACTTCGTTGATCGAATTTTGTTATTCAATTGAAGCAACTCTAGCAGCTTTCGATTGCGAGAATTTGTATCGACAACAAAATTAAAAGTGAAATTCAGAACAGCTCGGTTTGGTTTTTTATAAAATATTTTATAGATGCTTTTAAAAAAAATCTTTAAAAAAATACTTCAACCGTTTTAACTTAAAGTAGTGATGTTAATTGATTCTAAAAATTTTCAACATCATTATAATATTCAGTTTATAATTTTGGGTATTCATTTTAAAGTTTAAAATGGCATTTAATTTAAATCCGGTGAATTTACAGCACACGTTTTAAATACATCAATTATTGTCGATTTTTGACGTTTGGAACAGCAATCAACTCGTTTTGTGGCAAATCGACCCGTTTTCGGAATTCGGAACAGACCCGATTGTGGAGTTATGTTAAAACACATAGATCAAATTGAGAACCCGTTTTTCGTAGATGCGATTTTCAAACACTTTCATTAGATAATTGTTTTTTTTAAGATGTTTAGAATTGATAAAAAAGATTATCATAAAAAATCAAGAATTATTTGAAGTTTGTTGTAAGGTCAAGGCAAGACTAAGACACATATTCATAAAGTATGTTTGTAATTTATTTTTAGAAATTCAAATGATGTTAAGGAATGTCTGTTACTGTGCGCCCTTTTAGCCGCTTTTGATACTCACTTGAGAAAATCGCCCGTCGAGGGTCGCAGGACAATTGCGCAGGGATGTTGTGTGGCACGGACAAAGGGATAGGGCAAACGAAAGGGCAGTAGCCTCGTTATGGTCATGGTAGTGGTAGTGGTCTTAGTAGTGGTGGCATCTCCAGTTGCGTCTGGAGCGGCATTCGCATCTGCATCCGCATCTGCATCCAGTTGCGCGTTGCAATGGGGGCAAGTGTGTGGCAAAGTGAAGCAGAAAACTTTCACGTTGCAGTGATGAAAACACAGAATGCCCGGATCTGAGGTAATTGTGGTTGTGTATGTTGTCATTATTGTTGTTGTTGTTGTTGCTGGTCGTTTGCCTTTGCACCCGTATTATAATTGATACACTTTGTGTCCTGCTTCTGTTGAAGTTGTTGTTGTTGTTGCTGTTGTTCCTGCTTCAAGCTGGTTGGCTCCTTTGGCTCTTGTGGTTACGCAGGCCTGCAATAAAACGAACATTTCTTGTAAATAAACCAGACGAAACGAACCGAGCCAGAAATGTGACCAAAGCTGTTTGTGCGGACTTTGAACATTCCAAGCAAACAGCTTTTGTGGTCGTGCCAACCGCCCAGACAGTGAGTCCAGCCATTATTATTGACATACCATCTGAACACAATAGAACTCTTTATTTAGACGTTTATTAGCCTAGCTTAAACTCTGTTGATTGTTTGAATTGCTGTGAACAGGAGAAACACTTTAATCTTTCATTAAGAAAATTATCGTTCGCATAATAAACAGAATCGTATAATAAAGCGCTAAAAAAAGTATTATATAGTACTGTATATGTATTTATATATTTGAATGTATTCCGAGCTTTTCTAAAAATTTTAGTTTCTTCAGTGATTTGGGTAATATACTAGATTTATATATTTATATTTTATTAAAAGCATAAAATAAATTAATTTAAAATACAACTCAAATAAATCCAAAAAAGTATGCTATATAAATATTAGTTGCATTTTCAATATACAAGAATTATTTATTAATAGTTTATTAAAACCAACAAATAAATTATTTTAAAATACAACTTAAATAAACCCAAAAAGTATGCTATACAAATATTAGGGTGTGGTCCAGTAGCTCAGTGCACAGTGGTTCCTCCCATAGGCCAAAAATAAAAAGTCCAAGTTGAAATTTTGACTTTAAATGTGTCCACACTGTTTTAAAATTGGTCTAGCTATTAAACTGTATTCTTGTTTTTGTTTTGTTCTAGCTGTCCTCTTCAAGAATAGCATCAAAAGACACAACATAATATTATTTTGGTAATGCAGCGTGAGCAACTTGCAAGTAGAGCAGCTAATAAAAAAATTCACAACCCATTTAAAACAAAGTTATTGTGCAATGGAAGGGTTTAATTTTATAAATAAAAGTATTATCTATATTTACACAACAAAAAGTATATGTACTTCCTGCTGTGTTTTGTGTAAATCGGTATTGTGTTAAGTACGTTATTTTAGACGTTCTGTGTTTGTCTTTGCTGTGTTTCGTTAGAGTTTTCGTTATGAAGGTAAAATCAGGAATCAAAAAATCTTTTTGTATATTGTGAAATAACATTTGAAGATTATGTGATATTAATTTCAAGTGCCGATAGGCGCCCAGGCTCTTGCTATATACAAAAATGTAACCTAACCTCAACTTTAAAAAAACACATGTATTTTCTATGGCAGCTATATGATATAGTCGTCCGACTTTGACCAAATTTGGTCAGAATGCATAAGGCCATCCCATATGCATATTGTGTCAGTTTGGTTGAGATATCTCAAACAACAAAAAAGTTGTTCATACTAAGACTTGATTTTCGACTGATCATTCATAATGATATGATATAGTGGTCCGATTTCAACCAAATTTGGTCAGAATATATAAGGCCATCCATTATGCATATTCTGTCAGTTTGGTTCAGATATCTCAAACAACAAAAATTTTTTTCAACAAAAACTCGATTTTCGACTGATCGTTCCTATGGCAGCTATAAGATATAGAGGTCCGAATTTAACCAAATTTGGTCAGGGTGTATGGGACCATCCCATATGCAAATTCTGTAAGTTTGGTTCAGATGTGTCAAACAACAAAAAAGTTTTTCATACAAACACTTGATTTCAGACCGATAGTTCATATGACAGCTATATGATATGGTGGTCCGATCCGGCTGATTTTTATACATAATCTTACTATAAATTTATAAAAATTTTGAGTTAAGTTTTAAGCCTCTACCTCTACTAGAAGTATTTTTGGCCGCCTTCCCCATACAACAGGAACCAGTGTGCAGTGGTTAGAGTCGCCGACCTATCACATAAGTAGAACTTCCAGTTTGAAAAATAACTGAGTTCGATTCCCCCCGTCAATATAGTCAAGCATGTGTTTTTAAATTCTTCGGAATGAAACGCAAATATAAAATTACTTCCCGTCATATTAAAAAAAAAAAAAAAACAAATATTAGTTGTATTTTTAACTAAAATTTGAGCACATAAATATTTAAATAATTCTAACCGATTTCAAATTCCCATTTTTCAACCCTTAAAATCTCTCCTCCGCACTAAACTCCTTCACATGCCTTTAAGGCTGGTTAAGAGGGTTTTTTTTGGGTGGGGGGTTTTTCAGCCAAAACATCAGATGTTTTACCACGATGAAAAGCCGGCTGAAGGTGGAATGCCGAAAAACGTAAACAAACCGGCAAAATGAAAACAAATCTCATAACGCAATATAAACTCACCCCAGGCGCAAACTCACCACCAAAACAAAGGCACTTCAGAGAGCGAAAGCCGGAGAGAGCGAATGAGAGAGAACAGCCCTCGAGTTGCATTGTGGTGGAAAACGTGCAGCTATCGAGCAAATTGCCAACGTGCAACGTGTGGCCCGAGCCGCGAGGCGGAACCAGTTGACGGCGAGCCGTGCGAGCAGACGGTCGTGTTGTTGTCGCAAGTGGCAACTAACTGATGGCAAGCACTGTCGCCCCCTCATACGGATTGTGAACTCAACCTGACAGCATTATCATACATACATAATTAACATCAATCGCATAATCACAATTATTGCAACAATCTTTTTAGTGCAACGCGAGTGAGAAAGTGTAAAAAAAAAATAGAACAACTAGACAAAGGATTTGGTTGCAGCAATTCAGCTGACTGTTATTGAGCATCAGGATATCATTGAGTATCAGGATACATGTCGCATTATCCTGCCAAATCGCAAACATAAACACAATTCGGACTCGAACTTGGACTTAGAATCACGCTTTCCCCCGTCGCCGTAGTCTCCGTCGTCCTCGTCGTCGCCGTTGTCCTCGTCGCCAAGTGACGTGCAACACATTCAGTTGTTGTTGCCAGTGTCCTGTCCGCCGCGCTGTCGTGCGAGTTGCGGTCTCTCGAATCCTGTCCTCAAGTCCCCGCTTTAGTGCTCCGTGTGTGTAGTTGTAGTTTGTGCGGTTTCGTCCTTCATCCCTGGTCGCAGTCGCTGCTTCGGGGCATTTGTGTGTGTCGCTGCTGCTGGCAAGTGGCCGCCTTTGTTGCATGGCAACACTTGGCTAATCGATGAGGTGCCGAAAAAGCGGACACACACACCCACAAGGATAACACAAGGATAATGACCCAAACCGATTTGGTACGTACCACAAACACAAACACACATATAAAATACTGTCCTAACCAGCTGATAAAGAGAGAACAAACTCATTTTTAATAGGACAAGTCAACAGAAATGCAAAAGTGTTAACTGATTTTCTACCAACTTTTGCGGTTGCTTCTTCTTCTTGTTGTGGTTGATGTTTCGCCTTTGTTTTCTGCTTCATGCACCTTCCTCCTTCAGCCTTTTGTTGCCTGTTGTCAACGTTGTCAGAAAAGTTTAATGTGACATTTTTGTTTTTATCGCAAAAAGATATCAAAAGTTGGCAGCCACAGTGAAAACAAAAACCAAAACAAAAACAAAATTGACGAAAATATCCAAGAATTAAATTTAAGAAATTGCCAAAAATATTGTTGAACAAGTTTATGACTTTGACTTTATCTTTGTCTGCCAATTAATGCGCCTCAATGGGCGTGCCGATTTCCCTCCTTGACCAAGAAAATAATCTTTGCGATTGCCACGCAAAAGATGACAGATTAAGTGAACAGTTTTTTGATATGGGTTACAGATTTAAAAATGCTACGCAAGTTTGTTAGTTTCCACTCAGGACAATAACAAATTGCCAAATCTTTGGCAGTTGGGGAAAAGGGTGCCGAAAGTTTTCAACAAGATATATTTATTTAAAATGCAAATGAAGTGGCAAGTTTGTAAAGATGTGAAAGAATAAATGAGAGGAGAGTTGTGGCATTACAGATAAAGATATTTGAAAGAAAAATTAGAGAGACGTTCTGAATTCCAAATTCAAAAGCATTTTACTAAGACATATTATTTTAAATTGAGTTAAAAGCAAGTGACAAGATGGAGAAATCTTGACAGCGCTGATTTAAGTTTCACATTAGTTTCGATTTAGCTAAAATATAATAAAATAATATTCCTATCCAAATATAAAGCAACAACTGTAATGTGACTAACTACTAGCTATATATACTCATGTTCAGTTTAAGTTATGAATAACCTTTTTCTGTTCGAGAAAAAAAATATAATATTTTTTAAGCAAGTATTTTCGAAGAATTTCAAACCAATTTTTTGCATATTTGTCAAATCAATTTTTTAAATTAAAACGAAATTATTTTTAATTGAATGGCTAACAAAAATGTATGTATGGAATTTTGATAAAATACCTGCTTTCAACAGCAAGTAAAAAATTTACACATTTATTTATGATACATATTTTACGTTTGGATTAAAGCAAATTAATAACATAAAGTATGCACTTGTTTATTTCGAAGTATTTGTTTGTGTAAGGAATTTTGTTGATTTTGCAAATTAAATTTGCCTTTATGCTAAAATTTTAAGATTTCCAACAGCTGCGACTTCATGACAAATGCAAAGTGAAAAGTTCAATTTGTTTTACTTTAGGCAAATGCGAAAAACCCAAAAGTACTCAGAAGGAGGTAAAAAGTAAAGCAAACTGTACAGCAACAACAACAACAGCAACAACAACAATAACAACAACATCAAGTATAAAGCAAAAATATATTTGAGAAATTTCATTTAGAGCACTTGACACACTTGACTCCTTCCGAGCAGCAATTGTGACAATAAAAAGCAGGAGTAAAAAATACTTATATTTACTTGCCGAAGATTATACACTCTAATCTTTGTAGATAATATAGTGAGTGAGTCTTGGAAGAAATATAATATTCAGGGCTCATATCTGACAGAGTAAATATAAAGTACTTAATAGAGAAGTTACACAGGCTCTTAAAAATCTTATTACTTCAAAAATCTGCAATTTAATCTGCGATAAATTTCTTGACAAACCGAAAATAACCCCTGTAAGAGTATTCCTACAAAAAGCAAAGCAAACAAGCAGCAAAACAAATGCAATAAAGGATATGACAAGGACACAGTGCAGCCTTAATTTGTTCTTCTTTTTTCTCTGCAATTGCTGTTACAACGGTAGCGCAACTGGAATAACAAACAACAATCTTAAGAGCGGAGCTAAGAAATCCAAACAAACTTTATCTCAATGTTGTTTGCGACTTGCGAATCAAACACGCCCCACAAACACACACACACACGCTCATGGCGGATGCAGGATACGAGTACTTGTCTGAAATGAAATTACAACTTGCATCCTTTTTGGTGCAGGACTTCACAAAAAAAAAACAGAATTGTTTGGACAGTGAAAACATGAAAAGGGTAGCAGCTAAAAGAAAAAAGGAATAAATTTACAAAAAATCAACTTACGCATTTAAGTGAATTTAATGAGTGCCCCTAAAACACACACCCATACACACACACACACACTCGCACAACTACAACATTCTTGGCCAAGATTAAAAAAATAAATGCAAGAGGAAAGTGCGCAAAAATTCTGAAATCAAATATTTATACGCATTGACAGGAAAGAACCTGCTGAAACATTCAGCCAAAAGAGACGCATATAAAAGATACAATGCTTTTTTATAAAAGTAAAAAAAAAAATTGAGAATCTGGCCGAAAACCCTTTGACACATGCTGCGACAAAAGTCAAACAATAAACATGATACACGAAAGTTCCAAAGTTACAATTGGGCATAACGAACTTGCAATCCTCTGAAAAATTATAAAATATAAAAAAAAACCTCTTTTTAACTTTTAAAAATGATCTCTAATATTACGTGAGGTACTTTAAATCCATTTAAATATACAAATATCAGTTTGGAAATTCGATGAAATACTTCAGAAATTAAAGATGAATTTTGTTAATATTTATTGTATAAAAAAAAAATATTTCGAAACCAACAATATTTATTTTTAGTTATTTATTTTGTTAACCGATTTTTAATCTCCTGTTTTTGGCATTAAAAACTGTAAGAATTTCACAATATGAAGGATGAAAACTGTAAATGAGAAATACCAAAAGTAACAAGGGCAAAAGAGCATTCGGCTGCCAGGACAACAGAGCAGAGCAGAGCCAAGGGCCTTAAGGACATTGCGCTGCGCTGTCAACAATAACCGGCAGCTAAAATTGCTCAAAATTTTTATTGTCATCCGCGCTTTTCTGTTTTTTTTTTTCTGCTTTCATTTTTATTCGAGTATCTCTTGTATATTGTTGTGCTTTTTTTGGCTGCAGGTGTCTGCAACTTGCTGCTCTCAAATTTGGCCTGGCTCAAATTAAATAAGCCAAATTGACAACAAAGTTGCCTGGGAACTGCGTCCTCAAGTCCCCGAGCAGCCGCTTGAGCCGAGGCTCGAATGCGAATTAATTCAGAGACACAAACGCGCTCAGGTGCGCTCGAATGTATGCTACACACACACACACACATGACCATGGAGAATACACAGAGAGGGGGGACTATGGCCACGCCCAACCCCCAGCATACGCCCACATGCTGGGCAGCTTCAGCTTCATAAGGCCAAAGTGTGGAGAGCGCTTTGAAGTTTCCGCTTCCGCACTGAACAACACATTGTTGTTGTTGTGGGAGTTGTTGTTGTTGTTGTTATGGCGGCACACTCATTTCAAGTTGGACGCACATTTGCACACAGGCAAACAACACACACACGCACACACACACACACACATGCAGATACGCAGCCACTCACCGAGCGGAGATTGTTTGTAGCATCTTTATTGCTTTGTCATTGTAGTTGTTTTTGCTGTTGTTGTTGTCGCTTCTGCTGTTTAAATCATGTTAAATTTCAAATTTAAAGCTTCCATTATCTTGTCCTTCTCCTTTTCCCAAAATTGTCTTCCACTGCGGCCTCTTCTTTATCATGGCAAACACCTAATTTAGTTTAGACCTCGTTGTCATTGAGTTAGCACTTGAGCGCTTTTTTAGAAGGGCAAGCACAGGTTGCTTTCTTTACCCAGCGCAACAACAATTCAACCTGATATCCTCATGTAAAATTATCAGCTTTAAGGATGTAAAGAATTTGAAAGAAGGGGCGCTTAAAATTATATATTGTGGGAACTATTATTAAAATAAAAAAAACTTTTGGAACACTTCAAAAGTAATGCATTAATTAAGGCCCTATTCTCCTTCAGCTTGCTGTTTTTGGACCTTTTTTGAAAAAATTCTCATTTGAAAACGCAAAAAGATATTTGAATTTTGTTTTTTTTATTGAATTAGTAATGAATGAAAGAAAATAAAAAAATTGTTTTCGCCGCGATACGAGGGCTGTTCAAAAAGTAATGAGACTTCAAAGTTGGTGGTGCAAAAAAAGGTGTCGTCACGGCGGCCACGATTCCGGGTCTCCGGAGCGTCGGAAATGAAAAAAAAAACGGGTTTATAATCAGTATAGATGTAATTCTGGCCCGTAGTAAAATAAAAATTTTGCAATTTTTTTGACAAAATGGCGGCCATTCAAAAAAAAATTTCAATTTGGACCCATTTTTTTGTAGTTTAGTGTAAAAAAAAAATAGTAAAAAAAATCGCAACATTTTTATTTTACTACGGGCCAGAATGGTTACAATTCTACGTCGATTAAACTTTGTTTCATCCCAATCGGTTCAGTAGAACTGGCGGAATCGTGGCCGCCAGCTCGAAAAACGTGGTTTCGAGATAAACGCGTTCAACGTTTTGACTTCACATGCATTAACATTAACATTGCTGGATAAAAATGGCCATAATCTCCTTAAGCATTTCGAATTTCTAAAAATCCTTTTAGGGGCATATTCACAACTACCCAAGCTATAATAAATGCAAAAAAAAAAAAGTCGAAAAAAATTGTTTGCTGAAAGAGAATAGGGCCTTAACTGACTTAGAAGGAAAAGGTTTTTAAAAAGATATTTTAGTCTTTTATGATAAGTTTAAGTTGTCAAACAAATTTATTTTGATTGTCAAAGATATGAGTTATATGGACATATCCGATGTCGGAGCTGCAAAGATCGACATCCGATTGTTTATTTTAAATAACAAATATATTATGAACTACTGGAATATTTTAAACAATAAATAAATGTGAAAAGAAAGTATTTTGTGCGTTAATAATATATATAAGAAAATCAACATTTCGACATTAAGGTGAAAAATTAGTTTAACAAAATTAATAAGATTTCAATGCAGATTGAATTAAATATTGACAACTCAAATAATTATTTTTCCGATTTTTTTTGTTTTTATCTTAAGCTCGACTCACTGTTTTGATTTACATTAATAATGTTATGCGTTTTTACATAATAAAAAAAAAATAATTTAGTTACATTAACAAAAAAAAAATGTTATCAATATTGTTGACAAGCATTTTAAACCATATGTATGTATACATATGTATTTAAACCACATAGACTCGGGGATTATAATTATTATCTTCTTATCTTATATTTATTCTTCTTCTAAGTGTTTCATGAAAAGAGATGTCTTAAACTCAAATATATTTGATCGAAAACGAGACTTTTCACCACTTTCCTTAAAGTATTTTCGCAAGCAGCAGCTGCATAATCTTCCGCCAAAAGCGCCTAATAACTCACGTTACTCGTAAGCCAAGAACATCATCTCTACTTTAAATGCACTAATACCCCAAGCAATTACTTATCCTTCCCCTCGGCACAACTACCCCTGCTCCTGCCCTGCTCCTGCCACTCTTCCAGCTCCCCTTTCTCCCTTCAATCGGGTATAGCTGCCATTAATCCAGTTGAAATTGAAACGCCCTCAAGATTTCTGGCACCTGCCATTAAATCTGTGAGTTTACTTCGACTTCTCGTATTTAGTGCACACTCACTCACACACACACACACACACACACACACACAGAGGCACACACGCAACAATCTTGGCACTTGGGTGCACAGATTTGCTTGACGCGTTGCTTGACTTACGGCCCTGCATCAGGCTTTGGCCATTTCAGAATTTGCCACATACATACACTCCCTAGTTCTTATTCCATCTCTTTCCTGCCCCATGCCACACACACAGCTGTGCAGCAGTTTGCCCAGTCTCTCTCTCTCTCTCTCTCTTTCTGTCGCTCACACCAGACACAAGGCTAAAACGTAAACCAAACATGGCCAACAGCTGTGCGGGGCTTCTCAGCTAACACACACACACACAACACACACACAAACACACGCATAGAGCATGTGTCTATGTGTCCCTCGTGTAACTTTTTTCATTTCGTTGGATTCTTAATTAAATTATGAATTATGCACAGTTAGTTAAATAGACCTTCGGTCCGTCTGTCACTCTGTCGTTTTTTTGCTAGGTTCTTTTCTTTCGTAAGACACTGAGTACTCGTATTCCAGAGCATATTTCTCTGGCTTTTGCCGGCTTACATTGGAGACGGATTTGCTTGGCAGCAACAAAAACAAAAATAAAAAATAAAACAAAAAGAAAAGACAGAAAGAAATGTAAACAAAGCTCGTTTTTTATGCACTTCTTTTTATGCGGTGATTTTGGCTCGTAAATGGCATTACTAACCCAAATACTTGCTATTGGCAACTGCGCACACACACACACTCAATACAACTGTAAGCAGGTGTAGGGGTGTGTGTGAGTGTGTGTGGCACACACATAAGTCGCTTATTTATTGCAGCAACCTTAAATGGGCACAGCATAGTGAAAGTGTATCCAGTTGCCAACTAAGTTTGTTGCCATTCAGATACATTTGTATCTTGTATTTGTATCTCATAAAAATGGTGTGTATATGAGAAGAAAAAAACGCATAAAGTTATCATTATTTATGACCAGCACAACGTGAGGTCCAGCCGTTATGTGACTTTATCAAACAATCATAAAAAATGCCCTCTCTGATCGGAGCATGAGTTTATTGACAAAACCAAAGGTCTTAGAGTTGAGTTTCAGACATTTGAAATTTAGAACATATTTTTGGAGTTAAAAATTTCAAAGATAATAACTTTAACCTTTATTTTTGATCCTTAAAATTTTAAAAGTTAAAAGTTTCAGATATTTGAAATTTAGAACATATTTTTGGAGTTAAAAATTTCAAAGATAATAACTTTAACCTTTATTTTTGATCCTTAAAATAAAAGTTACGCAATAAGTATTATTTGTAACTTTTAAAATAAAAATTGAAAATAACTCTTATTTTTTACTTTTATTGAAAAAATCAGAAGTAAGTGTTATTTAACAACGTTTTATTAAAAATTGAATATTAATAATTATTTTTGACTCTTTAAATAAAAATTAAAAATAAGAATTAAATTAGATTTATATCTTATAAATTAAAAATATAATTTCTAAATTAATTAAAAAACAAAATTAAAATTGCACATTTAATAGATATGGTTTAGGGTGTCCCTTATTTGGTCAAAGTCAATATTTTTAAACGCATACGGGCTAGTTCTGTTCATTAGGTCCTAAAGCACTCAGAAATAAATTTTTACCTCAATCGGAGTATGATAACCCGTGCCGACTTGGATCGGAAAATTTAAAAATTATATGGGACAAAAAAAAATTTTTTTTATTTTTTAATTTTTTATTTTTTTATTTTGTTTATTAGGTCCTAAAGAACTCAAAACCAAGTTTTCACCTTAATCGGAGTACGATAACCCATTCAAATTTGCTTTGAAACATGAAAAATCATCGAAAAATGTATAATCACTGTTAAAATACTGTTTTTTCATGTTTCGATGCAAATTGGAATGGGTTATCGTACTCCGATCAAGGTGAAAACTTGGTTTTGAATTCTTTAGGACCTAATGACAAAATAAAAAATAAAAATTAAAAAAAAAAAAATTTTTTTTTGTCCCATATAATTTCAAAATTTTTCGATCCAAGTCGGCACGGGTTATCATACTCCGTTGAGAAAAATTTATTTCTGAGTGCTTTAGGACCTAATGAACAGAACTATGCCCTAGCGTTTAAAAATATTGATTTTGACCAAATAGGGACACCTACAATGGTTAGATGATTTCTGTTACTCTGTATTGTGTTGTTAAAAATTTTTAGACAAAGTCTGTATATTGCAGATCTGTATTTAATTCTGATCTAAAAAGTCAACTGAACCCTTGCAAGGCTGCAGACGGATTTAATTACTTTATACTCCACATACAAAGGAAACTTCTCTCGAGAACTCAAATTAAAAGCGAATTGAGTTTAATTTGAAGCACATACATAGTCTTTCATTACGAACTGTAAACTTATCAAGTGTTGTGTACGCCTCAAAGTATGCAATGTGTGCAATGCATATGGGGAGGTCGCGTTTAATTGGCCCTGTACAATAACAAGTCCGCAGCCAATTGACAACAAGCCGCAAACCAACTGCCAACATCATCAAAGTCAAAAGCAGCAGCAACAAAAACAACAACAACAACAACTACAACTTCAACTGACACACACACACACACTGAAACCGCATTTCTCGCCATGCAAGAACAGAGCCAGGACATGTGGTTAACGGTGCCTACATGGGGAGTCTCCGTGGCAGCTTCCCGTTCCTTTTTCCTTCTGTCCCTTTCCTTCCCTTTCCCTTCCCTTCCCTTTAGGCCAATCCACGGAAGCTGGCCCACAGACACACACAACCAAAAGCATTTGTATGGTCAGCTCTTCATTTGGTCAGCTGCTGACAGCAGCCACTAACAGCAACAACAACATGGCGAGCAACATCAAAACTGTTGGCGGTTTTATGTCGCCGTCGCCGAAGCCATCTTTGCTTTTGGCCAACTCTTAATTAACTTGCCTCATCGCGTTACTTGCCAGCCAATTCCTTTGAGCGCATTTTATTTTTTATGTTGTTGTCCACAACAACAACAACAACAACAACAACAACAACAGCAACAACAGCAACAACCAAAATAAGGGCAACAAAGTTAAATGCTTGACTTTCCCCAAAATGGTTTTTCATCAGCGCAGCGCGCACTTTGTAAGCTAATTTAATTGCAGCTACGTGATGTCGCTTAATCAGTTGAAAATATTGCAATTAGGGCGTGGTACACAACGCCCACGATCCCAAAAAAACAAGCACCAAAATAAAGGAGAGCGCAAATTAACATTAATTTGCAGCTTATTGGAAATAGTCGAGTAATTAAAAATATTTAGAGCGCTCATTTAAAATGTCATTAAAAAGAAACCTAATTGAGGTTTTTTTTAATATTTCACTTTGAACAGCAAATTAAAATATGTTAAACGAAAAGCTGAAAATAAATGCCATGCATATTTCTGCAATTTATTAAATTACATTTTTTGATTTGCGGCAAACTTTTTGGCAATAAAATTGCATTCAACTATTTATAAACTTTGTTACCTGTGCACAAGATGAGACAAAACGGGAATGAAAAGTTTGTTAAAATGTATATACAGGCATGCCACATAAATCTCTTTCACTTGAGTTTCACGTCAATTTCATTTCTCCGTGCCACAGTCTCAATCACCTGCACAATTTTTGGTGAAACGAAATCATCGCTCAATTCACTGGCATCCGATGCCATGAGAATAATGTCACATTTTTTGTCCGAATTTTTGAATTTAGAGTTGTCGAGTAACTTTTTTGTTTGCCGCGCCAATAACTTTTAAATTTTTTTAAGCTATGCAAAATCAATTATTATATAAATAAATTGAATAATGTAAATTAAATAAGAAATAAAATAAAAATTGTATATTCTGCAATGGTAAACTTAAAACAGTTGCTAAACAAACCCTTGGGAAATTTAATCTGAGAAGGGGCCAACCCTAGTAGCCTAGTACGAAAAGGTTGATGAACATGCTAAAAAACCTAAATCACACGAATTTCTGTGGCACGGAGAAATTTTCGAAGTGAATTTGCTTTTTTCTGAAATCACTTTCACTAGTGTTTTTTGTGGCATGCCTGATAGAATTTGTTTTTTTTTTGTTTTTTCATACACATTTTTGAAGGTAGAATTATTAACAACCTTTTAATACAAAGTGTTTAATCATGGCAAAATTGAAGCGAAATCGCTTAAAGGAACAACACAGTTTACACACGTTAAACTAAATTGCAAATTATAAAGCTGCATATAAATTAAGCTAATTTACTTTGTCAATTGCAAATTGCATATCACACACACTGAGCCACAAAAATATGTGGACAGGTCTTTAATCATAACAACCACAACAAAATACACAGAAATATGCACACAACATTTTCATTTTGAATGATAAAAACCAAAATGAAACTCAAAAAAAAAATTATCTGAATTTGGGCCGACAGCACACGCATAGCTGTGCATTCACACACACACTCACACACACACATACACATAGAGACACTATATGGACTATCCTTAGTTGGAAACGAAGAAAAGTCTCGGAATAATCGGCACACAGTTGGTTGCCTTGTATAATCGATGTATCCATGCGGTTCCGTTACCATATCGCCTTTGTGCCTATCCCCCTTTTTGGCCACGCCCCTTGGCCCCCAATTACCCTGTAGCCAAGCCGTAGTCGTAGCCATACTTTATGCTGTTTTATGCTACATTTTGTGTGGTTGCGTTGGCATATTATTGTGTTTTGCGGCATGAATTTGCGGTGCGCCTCGCAAAGTAGACTTGCCAGCAAATTTTTTGTTGCTACAACATTTTCACGTATCATACATTTTTGGGCTGCTTCCCTGGCTGTGCACTTATTGATTTTTGATAAATAAAGAGCCGCACACAATTTCGTTAAAGTGGCTTGGCCATCTTAACAACCAACAAGCAAAGGGAGAAATAAGAGAGAGGGTCAAAATATTCGAAATGGCAGTGAAATACGAGCATAGTAAACAATTGGCTACTGCCAACGAATCTTTACTGTAAGTACTCGTATTATTTTCATCTTTTTTTCATGTTTCTTTTCTTGTGCACAAGATTAACGATTGTTTGGCCATTTGCGAGAAACCGACAATGAAAATTCCTTTACAGAAAAAATATAAGAATGGAGTAAACAGAAAACTTATCAAAGACATTCATCAAATGCCATTTATCATAAGCAAAAATAATTTTAGAATTGGCAACTCATTATAAATAATTGTGCTAAAAATAACAATTAAAACGAGGGGAAAATGTGAGGAATGTTGAATTTTAGGCATTTGTAGAGTTAAAAATATTTAAAAAGAAGAAAAAAATTAAAAATTTACATGTACCAATATTTTATTAATCGATTCTATCGATTCAACCAAAAGGGGTTTAATTTTTGAATAAAAGTTCAAAAAGTAACGTATGCGGAATGAAATACGAACAAAATTTAACATGTTCTCAATAAGTTCCCATAATCGACAGCGCAAAACAAAACTTACTATAATTAATGGTACTATTTTAGCATGTATAGCATCAAAAATTAGCTTTCTAGATAATGCACAGTCGCAGTAATGTCACTGATCACAGCAGAGTGTCGAAAATTTATTTGCACATATTGCGCAAATAATCCATCTCAGCCGAAAAATTAAATTTTTCAATACTTTTCTGCTATGGGCTTCAAGAAAACTTTTATTTATAAGATAATTTCGGATGTTTAGAATGCAAAAAAAATGGAAAGAGCCCCTGGATCCGGAAAAAAATTTCCATTTTAGTAATCTTAAGTTAGAGCCAAATAATAGGCTGAAATTGTGGTGGGGTACATATAAATCGAATCGTGCGTTTGCCAAAAAATACAAAGTGAACGACAAAAACGGTGAAAAAAGCATTTAAAAGACATTGGAGTGATGATATGTTATAAAACCGTTCCTTAAGTCACAGAAGTACAGAGAGAGACAAATTAAAACTTCGGCTACGTGCGCTTTCAGAAATTTGTTTTCTGAGAAGCAGTTTAAAGATTTGCATAATGGATAAAGAGACGTTTTTTACAGTGGAGGGTCAAGAGTAGGAGTAAAAAAAAAAAAAAAAAATTAGGCTTCCTAATATTTAAACACCTGAGAATGTAACTAAATAACATAAACAAAGGTTTTTATTGGGTGGGGTTGGTCATAAGCTGTGAGCGTGGAAAACAGCGATCCTGTCTTTTTTAAAGGCAGGATTGGCTTTGAATTCGCAAAATTACAAGGACAATTATCTTCCGGCGCTTAAAAAATTTATTGATAAGTATTATGAGAATGATAATACGGTGTTTTTTCCGACATAGCGTCTGCTCATTATGCCAGAAACAACTCTGAAGAGCTCTTGACCACTTGGTCACTTATTTCCTGCCTAAGCTGCAAAACCCTCCAAACGTGCCTTAGTTAAAGCCCATGGAAAAGTTTTGGTCAAATATGAAAATAAATGTTTGGAGTAAGGAATATAAGCCACAAAACATCGACTGTTTGATATTAAAAATCCAAAAGAGAGCTTGCTAAAGTGGGTACAAAGGGAATTCAGGAGGCTATGCGCAAGGTACCCGCAAATATGAGGAAGGCAGATCGCTATGGTCATGAATATTTTTTGTAAAATAGCTAATAGTCTAATTAAAAACATATCAAAAATAGAAGTTGGTCGGACTTGAAATACATTTTTTATTTGTATTACAACAGTTGTTCGTATTTCATTCCGCATACGTTAGTATTATTTTTTGTGTTTTAATCGATTCTATCGATTCAACCAAAAGTGGTTTAATTTCTGAAATATTAATACCATCAATTTA
>JBAMBJ010001302.1:0-11170 GCA_037043495.1 Drosophila recens | reverse complement strand
CTTGAGTTTATTGTATGAAAAGAAACAGGATTGGTCATCGTTATTTTGTATTATCAATTAATACATGTATATTTTTATTGCAAAAAGCGCTTTACATAGATTACAAATAACATAGGAATAGCACTAATAGAGATACTATATAGTTTGTAAAAGCCAAAATGAAACTAGGCAAGAAAAATTCTATTTTACGCATTCTGTATTTTTAGCGTATTGTTTTTTGTTGTCTAATACTTTTGCCCTGGTCGCTAAGATTACGTCACAGTCTGTTTTATTAAATATTTTTTAATATATTGCTCTCTAAATTATTACTTAATTAAAAATAATTAATTCGATAAATAAGGTAAAAATAATTGTATAATTAACTGAATCAAAAATATAGTTTATGGAAATGTTGCATTATTCATTTCTTCGAATTTTTTTTGTTGCTTAAGCTTATAAGTAGTCGTAGTTATTAAATAAATTGCATTAAATTAGAATTACTTAACTAATTGTAAACATAATTCAAATAATAAATTGAAACCAAATCAAATAAATACGTATAATTAAAATGTATATATATCGGAATATATTTCTATCTCGTCTCTGGAGAATTAGCTAGCTGCAACTAAGTATCTATTTATGATATGAGTCTTGTTGTGTGAGTTTATGTGTGTGTTGGAGAATTAGTTGATAAATAATTATATTGCAAAATGAAGCCATTTGTTGTTGTTGATGTTGTGGAAATTTGCTGGGAAAACTCGCTCGAATCACACTCGTACATGCCATAAAAAGGAATGCATATGAGATATAAATGTAAATTTCGTATTCTTTTTTTTTGTTTTATTACTTTTGCAGCGAGTGTGATTGATTGTATGTGTGCGTGTGTGTGTATGAGTGTGCCAAATATATAAAAAAAAAAAAATAAACAAAACAGGTTTAACAAATAAATGGATAAGTACCAAACAAAACTCGTGTAATAAATAAAATGATTAATTAATTCAGAAATCATAAGCAACAACATGCTTTTTTCTCTTTCTCAGCTAAAAGTTACATTATAAGTTACATGTTTTAAAAATAATTTGTGTATAAATAATAGTAATAATAAATATAGTAATTGAATGCATAGCACAATCGTTTGATTGACAGACTGAACTGACTGATTGATTGATTGATATAAGCGCAGCCTAACGATTTAAATCTCGCTCTTCTTTCTATTTCTAATCAACTAACTGTATAATTTTTCTCTCTAATTATCTCACCCTTATACTATATTGTTTCTTGTTGTTGTTTGTAGTTGTTGTTGTTGTTGCATTTAAAAGCTACTCACTTGTTGATGTGTTGCCGATTGATGCACTGGTGTTAAGGGCGGCGGCTGTGATGATTGTGCCGCTGTTTCCGGCTGCACGGCCAAATAGATTTTTGTTGGACCTAAAACGCCGAGTTTGCCATTTGATTCTTGGGCTGTACAGAATGAGGGTAAAAAATTTTAGTAAATGTTTATATAAGTTTATACACTAGCCAGAAAAACTATTCGAACAACCTTTGTTTTTACTTTAACAGCATATTGTATTGTAAGCATACCTGTTAAATTTCGTTTAGAATTACTATTCAATTAGATTATTTTTGGAAATAATCGTAGTGACTATATAATTCACTATTTAAAAATTTGTGACTTTATAATGATTACGATTACAAAAATCAGAAATAATCTAAAACTATTACAATTATTCACCAATAATGAGAAAAAAAACAAATATAATCAATAATCTGATTATTTCGGATTATTTTTGAATTTTTCTAATTATTTTGGCTACTTTGTGAAAATTTAAAATAATTAAATTTTTAATAGACAGTCCAAATAAAATCCAAATACTCAAAAAGATTATTTTTTAATAAGTGTAATAGTTTTAGACTATTTTTGATTTTTTGTAATCGTAATCATTAAATAATTGGGCAAAACCGAAAATAATCGAAACAAAAAAAATCTAATTGCTAATGATTATGATTACTAATCATTATTTAACAGGGATTACTGTAAGTCGTCTTCATTGTAAAAAAAAAATATATTTGGAAAGGTCGTTTAAATTCCGTTTGAATGATGCAAAAATGCAACTTTCAACAAATCATAAAAAAATACTAGCGAAAACATTTTTGAAATTTTTTTTTTGCAGTCACTTTTAGAATTGTTTAAACAATTTTTCTGCATCAAAATATTTTTAAAAATATACTTCTTTTTACAATTCAAAATTTTCTATCGGTACTTAATGGTTGAGGGAAATTTTTGCATCATTCAAACGGAATTTAAACGACTTTTCCAAATATATTTTTTTTACTATGAGGACTTGATTTACAATAGCTGTTAAAGTAAAAAAAAGGCTAGTACGCATGGCTAGTGTATGTTTATATATATACACACCTTTCATTAGCTGCTGCTTGACCTGCGTCTGCACCAGCTGCAATTGTTGGGCCGTAAAGTCATTGCCAACCAAACCTTGCAGCACAATGCGTGGTCCGTGCTCCGTTTGCAGCACTTGGGCGGTAACACACTTAATGACCGTGCCAGGCGGTTGATTTTGCAGCAGACTCTCCTCAACACTCAGCGGTTGTTGCGGCTGCTGTTGTTGTTGTTGTTGGGGTGGTGGTGCTGCTGCTACTTGTTGAGTTTGCTGCACCACATGCTGTACAACATGTTGTTGTGGCTGCACAACCACTTGCTGGACAACTTGTTGTTGTTGCTGCTGTTGTTGTTGCTGTGTTGGCAGTTTAACGGGTGAGGTTTGTGTTGGACTCGCTTGAGATATTGCTGGCGTTGCATTGTTGGTCACAATGTGTGCATTGCCATCGCCCTGATGCTTAATGTGTGCCACGATTTGTGCCTGATTGTTGCCCAGCGGCTTCACAATCACCTGCTGTCCATTGATTGTTGCCACTTGCAGTTTGCCCTGCGCCAATTGCTGAGCCAGCGTTGAGTTTGGCACCAGCACTTGTTGTGTGGTTGTCTCCACATTTTCTGTGCTGCTTTGTGGCTTTTCTTCAACCAATTGCTGCTGTTGTTGTTGCTGCTGTGGTTGTTGCTGTTGCTGCTGCACCACAATCTGTTTGACCAGCTTTGTTTGTGTTGTGGGTGACGATTGCACAGTTTGATTCGATTGCACCACAAATTGTTGTTGTGGCTGTACAACATGCTGTTGTTGTTGTTGCTGCTGCTGCTGTTGTTGTTGATGATGCTGCTGTGTTTGGATTTGTTGTTGCACCATCTGCAGCGCTTGACTCTGCGGCACATTGCGTTGCGTCACAATTGTTTGGCCGGGACTCAAAATGATGCGTTGCCCGCCAACAACAATCTGTTGTTGCACGTTGCTCGTGTTGACAATCTGTTGTATCACCTTTTGTGTTGCCTGTTGATTGACAACAATCTGTTGTTGTTGCTGCTGCTGCTGTGGCGACTGTTGTATGTGTTGTTGAACAATTTGTTGTTGCTGTTGCACTTGGACATTGCCCTGTTGTTGCTGCTGCTGCTGTTGTTGCTGTGGTGTTGCATTTATGATAACCTTCTGACCCTGCGAGCCTTGTGCCACCAACAGCTTGGAGCCCTGTTGCACAAACACCTGCTGTGTGGGCGACGCTGTTGTTACCACTTTCGGCACCAATTTCTGCACTGTAGGCGATGCCACTTGTTGCTGTTGCTGCTGTTGTTGTTGCTGCTGTTGTTGCTGTTGTGCCAATAGCAATTTATTCTTGACTTGAGCCAAGGGCAGCGTAACACGTTGCGAGCTGGCAAGTGTCTGTGTGGCCGGAGATTTGGGAACATTCCGCACGGCAATTTGTTTGATCAACGGCGATGCGGCAGCTCCAGTTGTTGTTGTTGTTCCTGTTGCCACAGCCTGTGCTGCCTGCCCCGTTGCCAGAGTTTTAATTGGCAATTTCCCTTTAACTAAACGAAAGAGAAAAAGGTATTTTAATTGAGTGTCAATTAGCTGAAAGGTGTGTGTCTGTTTATTGCATTCTCACCTGGCGTCGACACATTCGATGTTGTTGTCGTTGTCAGCACATGCAGTTTACCATCGGGCATTTGCACCAGCTGCTGGCCGGGATTCAAGCCACGCACACTCACTTTACCATCGGGTCCACGTATGATTTGTACTTTGTGCGGTGCTGGCGAGGGCGTGGCTGTTGCGGGGGCGGGACTGGCAGCCGATGCTGCTGTTGACGCTGCAGCAGCAGCAGCTGCTGCTGTTGTTGTTGTTGTCGCTGTGCGCGGCACTTGGGTGACGGCCTGTTGAATGATGCGCGTTGTGCCATCCGGATTCTTGACTATCACACGCCTGCTGCCAATTACTTGTCCCTTGACTGTAAATTGTAAATCGATTAAAAATTTTAATTGCTGTCAGCTCTTGGTAGTTATTGAGTAGAGTAAGGGAACGAGAGTAATCCTTTGACCTTTTAACCCGATATATCAGCGGGGGGCACGAAATCTAAATTCGGAAGCACTACAACAACACTCTATTAGAGTCTACCAAAGTTTTAAGCAGCCGCTGCTCCCGGAGCCACTGCGTGCCCACCACTGTTTTATATGATTAGTTTTATTGTTATGTATAATGTTATTTACCTGGTGTTGATGAGCGCGTCACTTCGCCAGCGTTGAGTAGCTTGCGCTGTTGATGTGCTGCTCTCTGTAGCTTCAGCTGTTGCTCCATCTTATCCTTGACATCTTCACCCGCCTTGGGGGCGAGCAGAACACGTCCACCACCGCCAGCTGGGCTGCCATTGGTGGCCGCATTGAGGCCCGAGCCATTGCTGGCCTCCAGTTGCCGTGATGCCACGGAACGTGTGACAGTCGCAATTCTGGCCTTCTCCTGTTTCTCGCCAATGAATTTGATTTCCCACAACTCCAGCTTATCCTCATCGACCCATTCCTCGCTTATTTGCGGCTCTGTGGGTTGCGGAGACTCGGCCCGTTTGCGTTTACGCAGTCCAGAACGTATGGATGTGACCTCTGTGTTTTTTGTGGGGTAGAAAATGAATGTGATTAATAAATATAAATACGTGTAAATATTGCAGTCAGAGTTGGCAGAATTTCGCGGGATTTAATAGCTTACAAATTATTAAGACTGCTAAGAAAAG
The DNA here is from genome assembly GCA_037043495.1 of Drosophila recens. Lineage (NCBI taxonomy): Eukaryota > Metazoa > Arthropoda > Insecta > Diptera > Drosophilidae > Drosophila > Drosophila recens. The sequence goes on along the minus strand of JBAMBJ010001302.1, from coordinate 6,067 downwards.
TTTATATTTATAAGACATTTTTAAGAATTTAAAATTGCTAAAAATGACTATTTTAACCCCTTTTTTCCTTTTCATGCAAAAAAGTGACATATTAGCAATTTTTAAGAAATCATAAAAAATACTAGCAAAGGGATTTTTAAAAAAAAATTTTTGCAGTCACTCTTAGAATTGTTTAAATTTTTATGAATCAATAAATTTTTTGTTTGAGACCGAGGAAAAAAGTTAAAAAAAAAAAACACTTACAAAACTTCTATAATTTTCATGGGAACTTAATGGGTTAAAGAAATTTTTTTATGATTCAAACGGAATTTAAAGGATAAGATTATTTTAAGAAATCTTCATCAAAACTTTTTTTTAAAAGTATTTTCTTTTTTTGAATAACTTCATTCACATATACTTGTTTCTCTGAGGTAGTATCCTTTAAAACTAAGATAGGAAAAGCTCTAGTAATAAAAAATACAGCATATTTTTTTTTATGTTCTATTTAACATCAACTAGAATATATTTAGGGTATTCAGAAACTATGATATTTGTGTTATGTGGCAAAGTGATAGCACTGTAGCTAGTGAGTGACCTTTTTAAGTTTCTGTTGTCGTATTTATGATATCATTGAGTTAAAGTTCAATGAACAGCTGTTTTGTACAAAGCAAGCATTCTCTTTATTTCGTTTTAGCTCATGCGTTTGGTTTCATCCTCTCTTACTCTTGTGTTTTTTAATGCTTTTGCCACTGTAAAAAATCAATTTAATAATTTAAAAAAAATTGCATCTCTATATTTAAATTTAAAATCTGTCCAAGGAACAATCAGTAAAATTTTAATTTGTGGGATTCGAACCCTAGTTATTTAACTGAAAATTCGAATTCTGACAAGTCGGCGACTCTAACCGTAGAGCCACAGGACCAAGAAAATTGATTTACTTTTACAACCAATACCAATACCAACCTCAGTGTGACCTTATTTCGTTAGATACTTTTTACAGTTTGGCAACCTTTCTCCTTTTGAAATTTTGTCTCAATACGACGAATTTTGTATACATACCCCAGGGCATGTTTGATGTGATATACTTTTTTCTGTGTGTTTGTTGTCATTACAACATATAACACTTTGCCACATATCACAAATATTAGAGTTTCTGAATACCCTAATTGTCGTATTTATAAGAATTTTTTCTATAATACATTTTAATATTCATAAACAAATGGCTAGAGTTGAATTAATCGTTTTTTATCTATCTCTATTTTTGCATATAATAATCCCCAATATAATTTTTAATATGTTTTCGTAACTAAACGTTCACTTCGTGAAAAGGTTTAAATTACTGCAATTAACTGGCAATTTTACATAAATTTCAATGCATTTCTCCCTATTTTCCATCTTTCAACATAAAAAGTTTTCCAAATCTAGCTACAATATAGCTAAAATGAAACTTACCCCTTATAGTCTTTGGCATCTCCAGTGGTATGACGACCTTGCGTCGCAGGTAGCTCGTCTTCTCGCCATATCGACCCGCGTGTCGCAACTTGAGCAGCTCCAAGGTGACAATCTCATTCTCCGTCGTCACCTGATGCTTGCCATCTGTGGACGGTGGCTTGGCAATCATATCGTCCCAGCGCAGGCATGACCACAATATACGCAGCTGCAATGCAATCGAGGACAATGTGGTGGCATTGGAGGTGCGATACGACCAGCAGGTGCGAAACAATGGTCTGGAGCATTGATAGGGCCAAATGCAATTGTTTTTGGCCGCATGATGGAAGCCACTGCTGGGCGCTCTGCCCGCCAGGCGGGCCAGCTTCAGCAGCTCGTAGCGCGGCAGGACCAAGAGACTGCGCTTCTGCTTGTGCGTGAGGAAGTTCGAGATGAGCGGATAGCGGGCATACGACGCCTTCTTCACAATCGTCGTCTTGTCCTCCGACTTGACGCACTGCTCATACAATTTGGCCGCATCGCGGATGAGATAGACACGTCCACGCGTTGAATTTGACGAATAGACACGTTCATTGCCATTCTCAAAGTATTCCCGCTCGTATTTGGTGACATCCTCACGTTTAACGGGACGCGCTGTGATGGGAAATCGACGATTCTGTTTGTTCAGCGGTATATCTTTGTCCAGCGTCTGATCGAGCACATCCTTGGTGCCAATGTATGCCTTCTTGGGCTTCTGTGTGCGTTTGCGTCGTGTGCCCGCAAAGATGTCCACATCATCGGCATTCGCTGTCACCGAACTGGCGGCACTTGCTGCCGCTGCCAACGAGTCCTCGGTGCTCTCAATCTCCACGTTGCTGCACACATCCATGTTCTCAATGTAGTCCATTTTATCTGAGGAGTCTTGTGTGCTTGTATCCGGATTCGAGTCTTCCACTTTGACAGTGACTGTCGACTCTTCGGTTTCCATTGGCATTTGCAGGCAATCCGTGAGCAGCTGCTCACTAAAGGCAATCGCATGGGCACGCGCCTGTTCCCAGTCCTGCAACAAATCGAGTGGCGCCTCCGATTCCGCTTGCTTGTGATCCTCCGACTCGCCATCCAGTGACAATTGTACCGATTCCTTTTTGCCCTCGGTCAATTTCTGTTCCAGTATGGACGGTTTCTTCACAGCACCCAGAATGGCAGCCACCGTCTCCTTGGAACCATTGCCAGCGGTGTGCGCCTTGCGTAGCAACAGCAGCAACTCCTTCTTGGCACGCGCCTTCTGCAGACAGAGCGGGGAGTAGCAAGTGTTCTGGGTGATCTGGGAGACGGCATTTGAGTTCGTGTTGCACTCCTTGGTGTAGCAGCGAAAGGTCTTGGCGAAGCGATTCAATTGACTGAATTGCATGCGTACCGTTTGAATTTGCTTCGCCAGCGAGTTGACCAGATCCAGGTTGACACTGGAGGCAACTGTTTTGCCCGCCGCTTCGGTTAAGCGCAGCAGACGCTTCTCCAGATACGTCTGTTTGTTGCTCCCGCCCGTTGCTGTTATTAGCAGTGGTTTAACATCGCCTTCGGCATCCGATTTGCTGGCAATCTGTTGCTCCACCTCCGACAATTTGGTGCGTCGCTCGAGCAAATCATCCAGGCGACATTTGCGCGCCACCTTCGGGTAATAATGTCGACCCGGGGCAGTTAAGGCTTTGCTCACATCAATGTGCCCGCCGCTGACACGTTCGCCCACATCCTCGTAGACCTTGACGTGCTTGTACTGCTCCGGCAGATAATGGCACACCTGACCCTCTGAATGAATCGCCTCGCACTGCTGCATAAAGCGCTGCGTGCGTGGATCAACGAGCACGCTTTCATTGACCGTTAAATCCTCACCCAGCGAGTAATGGACATAGACACGCGCGTGCGTCAGCGGCTGGGCGCGCGTGCGTCGAACGCGAACGCCACAGCGGCGACTGTTCGACAGCCAGAGCCAGCCCCATTGGCCGTGCACACGGTACTCCTCGCCCTTTTGCTTCCACACCTGATGCTTCAGTCCCAGCGTGTATTTAATGTAATTGAATGCCAAACGATTGCGTTCCTCTTCATCATCCCGCTCACGTTTCTCCCGCTTCTCTTGCTTCTTCCGATCCTCGCGCTCGGCACTCGTAATCCTCTGCAGATGCACGTGTCCCAGCTGTTCGTGCCACACGTTGGCAAAGACAACGCTCTTGAGTGAGGACTGAAACAGCAGCATGACGGCTGCAAAGTCTGTGGCACGTTTCGCATTCATTACCGCCGTATTCCACATCTTTTTGTTGCTCAACCAATTCGGGTTCATAAAGGACGCCGCTATATTCGTCTCAAAATTAATCAAAGTCTGTCGCAACGTTTGGATTATATTCTCACAGCTGCCCATTGTGATGCCAATCCATTTGAAATCGGAGGCCGTTGTCAGCGAGAACTTGTGGGAGAGATGACGTCGCTTGTCGCGCTCCTCGTTGCGCTGCGGTTTGTTCAGGGCAATGGGATTGGTGGCATACTGATTGACATAGTTCTTGAAGCCCTGTTCCATGCCCAGTTTAAAGTACAGGGTGCCACTATTCAATTGATTCGTCTTCTGTCTGGTTACCATCTTATTATCCTCGACAGTCTTCTGCACAGTCTCAGCTGCCGTCTCTTCATCTTCCTCGTTCTCCTTCGTTGTTGTCGTCTCCTTGTCGAGCAGTTCCTGTGTAGCCTCTTGCTCTAAATCAATCAAGGTGCGTTTATTATGCTTGTGTTCGTTGGTCAGCGACTCGGTTAGCTTCATTTGCCGTTCAATCTCCTCCATACGATCCGACAGCTGGGCATGCAATCGTGTCTCGAGCTCTGCTGCATCCATGCGCTTCAGCAGCAACTCCAATTTGGCCTGTGTGCTGTAATACCAACAACTGCCATCGATTTGATCCTCGACAAAGACACGTCGCGCTATGAACCAATATTTGCGCCCATGTCGATCCACACCGAGACTGTCGTGGCGTATGAGCACACCTTGTTTCTCCTGCGGCAGCACACAGTCCACCACGCCGGATACCTTGTGGGAGCGACACAAACCACATTGCCAGTCCTCGGTGGGTACATCGTTCATGGGTGGATCTACGCACTCCAAATGATAGACAGCGGGACATGTTTCGCAGCACAATAAATCGCCCAAACGATGACACACCCGACAATGATCATCATAGTGTATGGGTCCCTCCTGGACCATCACATCGCGCACACAATTGGCCGTCAGGAATTGATCGCCCAGAAATTGTAGCACAATCAAACGATGATCGACACCCGTATAGGGATATTCACCAGTGCTGAGTATCTGATAGACCTGACGATCAAATTCCCTGTCACTCTCCACATAACTTCTCAGCACTTCTGGCCATGTGATCGCATCAATCAGATATAAATTGATATTGACCGTATCCTTCTGATCGAGTGGCCCAAAATGCGTGCCCTGGACATCCTCCTCGCGTAGTATTGCCTTCAGCAGCATGATGTGAACGTCCGTGAGCAAAGCACTCTGCTCCTCGCACACCAGCGCGGCACAAAAGTCCTCGAAGCGAAAGGGCGAGAGTCGCACCAAGTGACGAAAGCGTCGCAATACTTCATAAATACTTAGAGCGCGCAATACATGCGCATTACCTATAAATAGATCTTCCGATGATTCGGGCAACTCCAGGGCCGCAAACTCTCGACCCTCCTGCAGCCAAATTGGCTCTGGACTGGGCGGACGCGGTGGTCGTCCAACTCCGTTCTGTGTAAAACTGCAGACGGAAAACTCCGACTCACTTTCGTTGGCTGGATCCAAGCTCTCGTCGTCGCTGGGCGTGAGCAGCATATCATCTTCATTATCGGTTTTCTCCTCATCCGAATCACCAAAATCAGAGCCATAATGATACTCCGATTCGTAACCTGTTTCAATTCAAAAGGGAAATTTCAATTATCATCATAATATTTTCAAGTGCTTTTATCGTTGCTTTTATATATTTGAAATTTACCTTTTAAACGGCCAGAGTTTGTGTTTGTCATTTTACAACCCCTTTTTCTTGGCCTTATTAACTATGGTCTATATATAAAATATTACTCAAGTTGTAATTGAATATTTCTCTATTTTCTTTCTTTCTGCGCTTCTTTCAATGTCTTGGCGTCTTCTTTACTTGCGTTGCAATTATTAGCAAATCTCTATAAATTGTATCTTTAAACTAGACCCAAATTTAAGGACAATAGCACATTACTTTACTTGTCAATTGAACTAGACTCGTATAATGATTTTTTTTGTATAAAATATTTGACATTTATTCCAAAGTTAACCGTGCCAATATTTTTTGTATTTGATTTTGTTGTATCACAAAAATTGGACAGAGTTTTTTGACTGATAGTGAAAATATTATTTTCAACTTGAATAATTTTATCTTAATATTATATCCAATCTTTAGCCAAGTTAAATAAATAATTGAGTGTTTTGCATATTTGTGGTATAATATTTGACAATTATAGTTAAGTTGGTCTTGTAAATAGAAAAGTTTCTAAAAAGTGCTATTTACAATCTGTACCCCAGTGTAGTATTTTTTTAGTTTTTAAACATTTTTTGGCCATATTATTGTGAAACCAAAATTGCTGTCTATACAAG
>JBAMBJ010001301.1:0-28766 GCA_037043495.1 Drosophila recens | reverse complement strand
TGTTGGGCATAAAACCAAATGGGAGTAAAAACTTTATAAAAATAAATAAAAATAAAAAAAAGACAGTTGCATACATTATCCCTTTAAGCTTTTGGCCCATACAAATTCAATGAAGCTGTTCCAATTTCTTACTCCACACGCTTTACAATAAATTTACATGTGAACTGACATTTGCCATTTTGAGAGAGAAATATGCAATGAAATGTTTGTCCGTTTAACTCAATGGCTGGAATTTATGCAAATTTAGCGCAAAGGGCCAAAACGGGAAGGTCACTTTGAGCCGAGCTGAGTTAAGTTGCGTTGAGTCGCGGCTAAGACAAAGACAAAGACAAAGAGGCATTTAAATTATGAGCGCCAAGTTGGCAAATGCTTTTTATTGTGCTCGTGAATTTATGCGCGCCTGAAAGTATGCAGCAAAGAAGGAGGGAGAGAGTGAGAATTCGTGGCTTGCCTTTAAACCTCGTTAGCTGCTGAATTCAGTTAAGAAAGTTTCCCTTTTTTTAAATTTTGTTCGCATCTGCTTTTGTTCTTTAATAAATTAGCCAATGTCTGTGGAAATTCATTGAACCGCAGCCAAATGGGCCACTTAACCCTTTTCTTTTATGCCATTTCAGTCGCACACACACACACACACAGAGCACATCAATTAAGTTGCGCCTCGTCCTTCGTCTACTACCAATTTTGGCTGCTGTCAATAAGTTGAACTTGTCGTTTAGGCCACTTGATCAGCCAAGCGGGACTTTGACTGCCGCTTCCCGGCCAGACAACTGTCGTCGTTTCGGTTCTCGTCCTTGTCTGCGACTGAAACAAGACAAAGCGACCGCGAGCAGGACAACAACAAGTGTAATATGTCAATTGAAGGACATACTCCAACACCGTACACAAACACTTGACTATTTATTGCATTGTTGTTTGTCTGTTGTTGTTGTCGTTGTCGTTGTGGCTGTCGCCGCAGGATATGCTACGGATATTTGCAAAATATTGCAGCGCCCATAAATTGTAACCCCAAAGGACATCGCGCCACATCGTCACCAACCAGGGCGATGGGCGTTGGGCAGTGGGCGTGGCCCTAGACATGCCCTCGGGCTCCTGCGGCATTGTCCCAAATCGGCTAACAATTTGTTGCCGCTACGTGACACTGAAAGTCCTGCAGAAAGCAAATAATTCACCATCTGGAGTTGAGACTTTTAGTTAAACAATTACTTGCAGTTATTTATTTAAACCCAAGCTCGAAAATTGTAATTTTACAACAGCAATCTGGCAAACCAGCAATATGGATGGCAAGTATTAAATTTTATTTTAAATTAATATAAGACTTAAAAGGTTTTCAAATAAAAATGTTAGTATGAATCTATTTTTCCATCTTTTTGATATTTCACTAGTTATTAATTTTCCAATAATATTTTCATATAGATTTCTGTTATTATTGAGTTAATTTAATAAAATTATTATTTCCAACTTTTTATATTTTACTTGTTATTAATTTTTCATAATTTTTATAAAAAAAATTTAATTGTACTAAAACTTTTTTAATAATAATTTCAGATAGATTTCTGTTATTATTGAGTTAATTTAATTAAATTATTTTTCCAACTTTTTTGATATTTTGCTAGGATTTAATTTGTTCATAATTTTTAGAAAAAACTTTTTTAAGAAGAATTTCAGATATTTATTGAGTTAAGTTATTATTGAGTTAGGCATTTCCAAACAAATTTAATTGGCTTTTTATATTGACTGCAACTAAATATTTCGAGCACTTTATTATATAACTCGTGCGTTACATATTTCTATTGTGTAAAGTTGAAATGAATATTGAATTTCATTTATTTTTCTAATTGGACAAAAAAGTATTTTTATATGTAATACAATATACAATCACAAAGCCACAAATTGACTTTGTTCATTTAGCTGAAATATTGCCGCAACACCCACAGAGAGACAGAGAGAGGGGGAGAGAGAGAAAGACAGAGAACGTGAATTTACAATGGATTACTTTTCTACCTTTTATTTTGGCTCTCAAAATTCATTTGGCCTCAAATTGAATTCATGAATTTTATCTAAAATGCACATGAATACACACACACAACAGTTGCTGTGGTCTGTGGTAGTTTATTAGTCCAAAAACAGCTGGTCGAGAATTGAGCACTACAGGTATGTGTATTTTCCTAACTGCTTTTGGCTCTTTTCAAATTGGTTTGTGTCGTGTAAGAGCGAGGCAGAGAGTGAGAGAGAGAGTTGTCAAACAGACAAAGGCAATGTTTATACATGTGTCCAGCCACCGGAGTACTCCGGTACTCGTATCATACAACAAACCTTGCTATCAAAGTTTCCCACAAGCCTTGTCAGTCAAAAGCGTCCAATTTCGAAAGAACCATGTACATTGACCAGGCTAACAGACTAGACGGAACCTGGCAATACGTTTTCATTTCTAAAATGTTTACTCGAGGCAACGCGTCGTATACGCAATCTGCTGCTGTTCTCTACCCTTTCGGCTTGTTGCAAGCTCTTGGCCATATGCAAGCAGCATAAAAAGTTTCTCATAAATTTTCCGGCAGCAACATTTCGAAATGAATTGTTGGCGGAAGGAATAGCGGTTGAGGAGAAGAAGAAGACGACGACGACGACGGAAGGAGGAGATTTTGAGAAAAGTGGTAGTCAACTTTTATAATAGCCCCAGCTTGTTGAGGGGAAATTCAATTTCATTTTCAATTTAATGCTGCAATGGGCCACGTACCTGGGCCTCGGTCTGGGCCACCATTCAATCTGCTCTTCAAGCTCTTGTTTTGTTCGCAATTGACTTACCTGCAATGAAATGATACAAAAATAGATACATATATATTATTTTATGCGTTTGCATGAATCAACTGTGTGCATAGAGGTAGAGAGATGTAGAGAAAGAGAGATGGAGAGAGACAGGTCGGGTTAGAAATTAAAAGTCAGAGCCCAGCGCTGGGGATTGACTTTTGTACCCAAAGTTCACTTAACAAAAGAGCAGCCAGAGCGTCAAGGTGACTCTAGAGCTTGGCCATTGTGTTTCAGACCCTGCGCTTAAAAACTACAAAGGGTCTGTTAAGTTTGTCGAAAAGCGAAGATATTTTAATTTTTAGATGTGGGTAATTAAAAAAAAAACCTCAGAAAGAAGCTAATTTATAATGAGTTTTGATGCATCAATTTTTGGGGATCTCTTCTATTTGTTTTAATTGATTTTTAAAATTTTAATGCAAAATAAACTTTTGCATGGTTGTTTTGTGCATGTTGTCACTGAAATCAAGAATTGATATGTGAGAGAAAATGTGGTGTTGGTAAACGTGTCATATTAGTGATAACATGCACAAAACAACCATGCAAAAGCTCATTTTGCAATAAAAATATCAAAAATCCTTTTAAAAAAACTAGTGGTGATTCCCTTAAAATTTGTACACCTAAATTCATCATAAATCGCCCTCTTTCTGGTTTTATTTATTTTTATTTCTTTTTTTTAAATTATCTGTATGAACACTTTAATCTCAGACACTTTAGAGAGGAGCTAGAATGCAGGTTCCTGTTAACTCATACATTTTTATTTTTTTCTTCAGAAAATCGTCATAAATTAATGGCTTAAAATTTTTTTTAGTGAAACTGATTTAAAATGTACAATTTTAATATAATTTTGTACGATTTTTTAAATTGTAGTGTGAAAATACTCCTTTTTTGTAATATTTTGTTGAGTATATGTATATCATAAGAAAAATTAATTAGGTTTGTGAAACTTAAATTTCTTTTTATAATATTTGGGTAATTTTTAAATTTATTAATTTCATTTATTTATTTTAAGTACAGGGTCTCTATCAGTCGATTCCTTTCGATTGCAGCCCTTTCTACTGTTATATTTTTGTTTGGCTGTCTACGTGCCTGAGTTGCTTTATGCGGTGTCAGGTGCTGCGCACGTAACACGAACACATCCTTACCTATGACATAGGAGTACCCGTCCAGCGTCAAGACGCACTTGCGCGTTGTGGTGCCGGGCTGATTGCCAACGCCACCGCCAGCGCCACCGCCAACCACAACGCTGCTGGACGAGTACCTGGCGGAGCTGGAGCTGCTCGCCGCTGTTGTTGCTCCGCCGCGATTGCTGAGACCCAATGCTTTGTTGAGGCTGCTTGAGAAGCTGCCGGGACTGCCCACTGTCTGTGTCTGCTGTTGTGGCTCGCAGCTGTTGAGACTCTCGCGACGCGGCGGCGTCACCAGGTTAACAAATTCATCATTCCGTTTCATCAGATCATCGCTGGAGTTGACGCGTTCCCGTTCACGTTCCCGCTCGCAACGCGTGCGATTGCGCGCGTAATGCATGGCGGAGGAGGAGGCGGAGGAGACCGAGGCGGTGGCGCTGTCGGCAGCATCTGCCGCAGTGGCAACTGCAGCTGCAACGGCAGCCTCCTCCGCGCTAATGTTCAGCGATTGCGGCTTGTCGCGACGCGAGGGCGGCGACTCGTCCAAAGTGTCGCCCATTGTCCGTGAGTCTCTAAGATCTTTCTCGATATATCTCGGCGATTTTCACGCGTCACGCGGTCGCATTTTCATTGGTTGGGGAAACTGGATAACTTTTTGCCTGTCGCCTACGCCAGTTGAATTAATTAATAACTTTTTAGGTATAATTTATCAATTTGATTTGCACTTTAATTCACTTTTAGCTTTTTTGATGTTGAGCCACTTTTATGTCTACACAAACATAAAATTTAATTAAAACCAAACACGATGGCTAATGAATGGAAATGGATGAAAATTAAATGAACATGAAATGAACATGAAATGAATTCAAGGCATTTAGCCAGAGAGATGGAAAATAACAGAGATAGAAAGAGAGCGGGAGACATTGAATTTGCTATCAAACAAATAGCACGCATACGCAGCGTGGAACATCACAAAAATCCGTCGAAAACAATGCAAAGTCAAAACTGCAACTGAATCCTTTATGAATGCCATCAAAATAACTTCAATGCTGACAAATTGTGCATATGTCTATCTCTTTCTACCACTCGAGTGTTAGATGATACAGTACGGGACAGTTGTTTATAATCACTTCAAATTGAATGTCACTCAATTGTAAATTTCTTTTATTAATTTGAATTAATTTGTAAATTGTTTCAGACTTTTTGTTTGCTGTTTTATTTATTGAACTGAAGTAGAATTTTCATTTTTAGGCCATATTAGAAAATTTTGTATTTCAGTTAATTATGAAATTTATTATGTTTATTTATTAAAATATGTTTTTATGTTGTTTTAAAATTTATAATGAGTGGCATTATTATTTAGATTATGTTTTCCTATAAGTAAGGCTAACAAACATTCATAAATATAAAATAATAATTTGATTGCAAACGGATTGCAAACCGATTCTAAACAACTGACAAGCGCTGTAACTGGAGCTAGTCAATATTTTTCTAATTGCACTTTTTGTCCATGCTGCTGCCAATTATTCGACTCGACATGCAAACACACACCCCACAAAAATCCAGTTACTGTTCTCGTTGACCCCCCAGTCCCCCCTCTCCCTAAACTTGCATTTGAATGACGGGCCATTGTTTCGGCCAATATTCGATTCGGATTTTTATCGTACAAATATTGACAGGCCTGTCGCCTGTGTGTGTTGGTCTGTATATGTGTGTGTGTGGTTGACTGTGTTGGTCAGATTGGCAGTCGGATATTTATTTGCATATTTGTCATAATGTCTGTACATTTATCAAAATCCATCAATGCCAATGAAACTGTTGCAAGGCTTTAATTTTTTTTTTAATGTCGCACAACATTTTTTTATTATCATAATTTTTATACTTGGCTTGATTATTTCACTGCCAAAACATTTTCCAATATTTTGCAGATTATTTTTAGTTTTTTTTTCTATATTTTTATATATTAAACTTCTGGCCTGTCCATTTTTGCATGTCTTTACGCTTGACACGTACGACAAATAAAACGAGGCGACACTTTGAAGGCGTCACGTTCGCCGAGGGTTGCCAGAAGGGAGCTGGGGGCCAGGCTTGAAGCCTTTTTGGTAGGGCAAGCCATTGATGCCTCCAGTTCCGCCCACTTCAGCCAACGAAAATATGTTGGCCAAATGTCACTTGCAATACGTGATACCTTTTCAACTACTCTGAGTCCTGTTAGCCAAGGTTTTAAGCTTTTTAGAGAAAAATGCACGCTTTCTACCAAGTTACTTGCCGTCGACACACAAATATAAACACTCAATAAAGTTGCAGTTATTATATCGAAATATATAGACTTTTATTTCTTATACTTGTCAAAAAACTAAAGGTTTCTTCTGCAGTTATAAATGAATGCTCGGAATCAAATTTATAAAAATATCTAGCTATAATTTATGTTTGTATTATCTTGGTATAAATATTAACCATACCTGTTAAATTTCGATTAGAATTACTAATCAGTTAGATTATTTTTGGAAATAATCGTAGTGACTATATTATTCACAGTTTAAAAATTAGTAATTATTTAATGATTACGATTACAAAAATTCAGAAATAATCTAAAATTATTACAATTATTCAAAAATAATCAGATAAAATTAAAAATAATCAGTTTGAGTATTCGGATTATTTTTGATTTTTTATGATTATTTCTGATATTTAGTAAAAATCTAATTATTTTAAGTATCAGAAATAATCAGAAAAAAATCAAAAATAATCCGAATACTCAAAAAGATTATTGTTGATTATTTTTTATTTTTCTGATTATTTTTAAATAATTGTTATAATTTAAAATTATTTTTGATTTTTTGTAATCGTGATCATTAAATAATTGGACAAAACCGAAAATAATCGTAATTTAATCATTAGTTTGACTTTTAAACAAAATAAAAATTAATTACTAATGATAATAATTACTAATTATTATTTAACAGGTATGATATAAGTTCATATTTAAGCAACTCTTACTTTTATAACTTTTCTTTAAAATATTTAGGAGCTTATGTTAAACTTTAATGCTTCAAATTATATATTTAAGAGCATTAACTTTAATGTTAATCAATTGCAAAAGGGTATAGGAAACCTTAACAACAACTTAAGCAGCTTAACTCAAACCAGACACGTGCACCTTAAATTGGGTTCGTTATCATTGCAATTGTCTGGTTAGTGAAAGAGTCTTTGAAATATAATTTGAATAAATCCTTTGCATTGATTCTGCAAAAGTTCTGAGGGCTTTGAATGATAATCATCAAATTTTAATTATGTTTTTATTGCCTTTATTGCGTCTTTTTTACTGCCATCGCTTGAAGGGCACTCGCAGGACTCGCTCTCAGTTGTCCTGCCATTCCTCTTGTTGGCCCCGTTGCGTGGGTTGTTGGCCACTTGCCATAGTTTGAGGCTAAAAGCATTTTGAAAGAGTCGCACAAAAAGTTGTGGCTTTAAGTTGAAGAGTTGAAGCAGGCTTTAAGTTTGTCTCTGCTGTTAATATTGCGCATACGCCGCGTTTATCGCTTGCCTAATGATGTTTCAATAACGCATTTACGACCCAATTAATGGAGGCCACGGAAATCAATGCCCAAGTCCATTAATGCTAACTTTCCACAAATTATTCGACGTATTTTGCAGCTACTTCATGGCCATAAATCGCGTTATCTAAAAGGTTAAACGGCCAAAAGGGATGAGCCCCAAACAATGGCTGGGATATTCAGCCAGCCAAGTCAATGCTCGTTGTGTAGTTCTTTGAGCTCTGGTTATTGTTTATAGAGTTCAGAGAACTGATGGCATAAATTTAAAATTTGTATGCAATCAGCATCGCATAGTTTTGGCCATTTATATCTGTTGTTGGCCCTTTGTTGTGCTGCATATCGACGAAAACTTTGTCAACCCGCATAAACTGAACGCGTGCATAGTTTTTCCCTTTTGAGAGTTCGCTTTTAGAGTTTCAGTGACCCCCAGTCAAGTAACAGACTTTGTCTGTTGTTTGTTAGCCCAGTTAATCAGCCAGCATCATTGGCTATAATTCTCTGCTTGTTTTTGCTGCGCTCAGTTGTCACTCGCCAGATGAAAGCAACAAGGCACAAGTCAATTATTTAATTAAAAGCTGTCACTTGCATGTCTCAAATGTAGCTCTTAATGTAGGGCTCCTACAAGGCGCCAGGATCGGGGGGAATCGAGGGGGATAGGCAGCCAAGGACGTGACCGTGTCATCAGAGTAACAACTGATGAGAGAGGAAGAACAATAACATAGCAAGAGCTGCAAAAACATACACAAATAATTAAAAGCGCATACACAATGTGCACAAGTAGCAAATGAAGAAGAGAGTGAGGAGTGGGAGGAGAACGAGGAAAATGCTGGAAAATGCGAAATGTCACTTGGTAAAGTGAGATGCATAAAATTCAGAGAAAAACAACTTAAACTTAGGGCAAATACTAAACGAATTTCAAATACACTTGAACTATTTAATTGATTTAAAAGTAGAATTAGATTGGCTAAGATAACATGATCAAAAGGAGAGGCAAATAGGGCAAAAGGAGTATCTTATTTGAGTTATAATATAAACAACTCAAGTAAAGATTTATAATTATGTTAGCTTTAAATTTAAAAAATTTTTAAAATATTTTTACTTAAATTTTTAAATTCGACGTGTGCTTAATTATATCAATATTGACAGTGAAATAAGTTTCAATTATTTAAATTATAATGTAAAATATTAATCTTAATACAAGAATTTTATAATAATTTGTTGGCCAGTTAATTGCATACTCTAACACTTCTTTAGTGTTTTTTTTTTTTTTTCTCTGAAGTTTTCAAATTGCCTTTAAAACAACAAAAAGCTAATTTCAAATTGCATGAATTTCAAACGGAAATGTCTAATAAATATGTATGTTAAACCCTTTTTTTCAAGCTTCTTAATTGGTTAAATTTACAAATTTATGAGGATCTGCTTTGACTTCAAGTTCTGTTTATATTTTCTTTAGGATTTCATGAATTTACAAGCTGTATTCCAAAGTTGTCCGACCCTTTTTAGGACTATTGTTTAATATAAGCCAACTGGAGCTGCATTTGCCTTTCGCTGTCATTTGCACTCAACTGTTCCGTGCATCCTTTATTCCTATTCTTTTACTTTTCCTTTATTTCTTTTTTTTAATTGTTGTAATTTTGCTGTTGTTGTTGTTTTTGTGGGCGCCAGTCTGACGCCAGTCGCCATAGTCGATGTTAATAAGAGATGACTTAAAGTGCGATACATGCGAATCGCTGGAAAAATGGAAAATATTTTGAGCAGAACTCAAAAGCGGAGCTCGTTTATCAAGCGAGGCGGCTGCCTTCGATCGATGTGTATGCAATAACAAATAACAAACAATAGCCAGCCAGAAATTGCATGTAATTGAATGTGCTAAATACACACACTGACACACACACAAATACACTCAGGTTGTAAGGCCTTTAGTTTTTCCGACAGGAAGTGGGCAATAAATTTGCTCGCTTTTAGCGAAGGACGACAAAGTGACACTTAAAGTGCAAGCGAGATAGTCAGTTATGTAGACAGCGCGAGCGAAAGAGACAGCGACTTATAGTTGGCTCATTAGCATTTGGGGCCATCAGAAGCATAAGGACATGTGAAAGGAAGCCAGACAGGCGACAGGCCCTAAAGTCAAACGGGCAAGTTTGGTTTCGGTTTTGTTTTTGTCATCATCAAAGCCACATTTCAATTGCAAATTGCCTTTTCTTCGTTTTTTTTTCTGCCCTTTTTTTCTTGGGTTGACAGAAGGCGGATTTTTGTGCAAAATTCAAGCAAAACTAACTTTACATAAGGCAACTAAGTAACATATGTTCGTACTCAAAGGAATTATAACTTCATATTTGCACTGATCATTCGATATATGCATTATGATCAAACAGATATCAGAGATTTATTACTTTGCATTTGATTGAATTTTTTACAATACCAAAAATCAGATAAATGTGGTTTAGTTATTCAAAAAAGGACATTTTCTTAATGAAATTGTTTAAAAATACTTTTAATTTTGTTAAAATTATTAATAAAAGTGGAAAAGTGCATTATGATCAAACAGATATAAGAAATTTATTACTTTGCATTAAAGTTAATTTTTTAACATACCAAAAGTCCGATAAATGTGGTGTACTCGTTTAAAAAAAGCACATTTTATAAACAAAGTTGTTAAAAAATACTTTTAATTTTTCTAAAATTATTAAAAAAAGTGGAAATATTTAATTTTTAAAAGTCCATGGCTTTAGATATTCTAAGGTAATCCAATAAAAATACTAATAAGTTGATATAATTAAATATTTGCAAATAATGCACATGTACTTGCAGAATTTTCCAGAATTTGCTTACTTTTAAATATCTTTAGGCAAATATTGGATAACTGTTATTTAAATGTCGTTTTCTATTGTTTGGAAAAGTATAATTATTGTGTAATTGGTTATATAGAATATCTAAATATTCTCTGGGAACTAAAAGCTGCTTGTTTATTATGATGTCATTGGAATTAAAATGAATCAAGTATTTTTATTATTTTTACCATAAATTAAGCTATGCGACCTTTTCACAAAATCTACTTATAATACTGCATAGTGAGATTAACTCATTGAGTTAAGCTTTATATGGAAGTAAGACTTATGTAAGTCGCCATCGGACAGCGTCCCCTCGCCACGCCCCCCGCTTAATCTACGCCCCTGATGTTGGGTTGCTTGTGAGCCCCAGCTGCGGGTTTTGTTGCAGTCAGGCCACAAATTCTATTAACATACAGGCAGGCAGCAACTCAGCAACTAAGAGCCAACAAATGAGAAAGTCGCATTATTAATTTGCCGCACCGCACGACCATAAATAAGACTGCCTCTCAACCTATATATACGATGCGAATACATATATGCATATATGTATATCCATGTCATACACATGATATGTAGATACTCGAGATATGTATGTAAATAAAATTCAAAGGACTTGCCCACTTGCCATATGGTCGACAGTGAGAGCTTTTTCCTGCGCCTTGTTGTCGTTTTTCTTGTTGCGCCACGCAATTTTCTTTGCCAATTTATTACTATTTTGACTTGTAGTAGATGTTGCCACCCCACCCTCTTCCCCTCTCTTCTTGTGGCCACACTTTGAATGCCAGAGAGCGACAATTTGTAAAGCAGGCAATTATCCTTATTAGCTGCTTATTTATAGCCCATGTTTGTTTTCTCGTTTCACCATTGACACATAAGCGATGAGTTTGAGCCCAGTTAAGAGGGGCAAATGGGAAATTCAGTAGATAATATGTTGCAACAGTTGCTTGGCATTTAGAGCCAAGAATTGAGTCTGCGAGTTGAGTTAATGAGCTGCCTGAGTGTCTAACTTTGAGTGTGTTTTATTTATGCAATTTCCAGCTCACGTATCAACTTCATGCCTTCTTCTCTCCGACAACTTTAAGTCATTCAAAATTAATGCATAATATGTTGAGTCCTCAGAGGATGACAGGTAAAAGTGCGAGCAAAAAGTCGCACAGCATAAAGTACATTGTCAAATCAGCGACATTTTTATTACTCTCGCCTGGAAGTAGACACGCTGCCACGCCCCCCCCCACTCATACGACCCATACGGAAGTGCGGAAGAGTATGTGCGTATGTGTGTGTAAGCTGATGATGTCGTTATTAAACGCATAAATAAATTGTCAAAAAAAGAAAGAAAATAAAACTCAACTCTTGTGGCAAGGCTTTATGCATGTGTGTGTTGTGTTTGTGTGTTTTTTTGCCTTTGTTAAAATTTTTTTCTTTATGTACTTTGCAAACGCGACTGCTAAATGAAAAACTTTGTCTCGTGCGTTCTTTTTTTTCCAGGCTGTGTTTGCATTTCAACCCAGGCCGAGCCTCGTTGCTCGTTCCTCGTTTTATGACTTTATTTCACCAGCTAACATATGCATGAAGGGGAGAGGGAGAGAAGTGGGCTTGTAATGCGGCAATTGACAATTAATTGGTTGGGGGGCGCCACTGACAGCGACCTCGAAAACGTCGTAGACAAAATTGTCGCCAGGAACTGGAGGAGCGCATCAAAGTGACGCAGCATATTCATAATTTATAGCATACGCAGTGCCCGAGAGGGGATAAAGAATGGAATGCGAAGAGAAAACAAGTTGGACGCTACAGTCGAGTCCCTCCCTGACTATATCTGACATCTTGAAATTTAAGCTCAAGTCGTGTAAAATTTGATTGCATACTTTAAGGCGCTTACATTATTTAAACACTGAAAACAGTCATAACTACCGATAGTTTTAAGCGATCTTTTTGAGATTGAGGGAAATGATTGGTAATTATAAAAGAAAGTGATCACCCCAATAAAGGTGCATTATAACCTAAAAATGCTGGTTGACTTGGAGGTCTTTCCTATCAAAAATGCGCAATGCAAGTCTACGTACCGAATTTAGAACCTTCAGCTTTTTTAGTCGCTGTGTGCTAAATTTGGTCACTCTTGCTCCTATACTTGCTGAGATCTGATCTTAAATACTGACTGTAAAAGGCAAATGAGAAAAGAAAAAACTAAAGAAAAATAGAAAAAAATTAGTAAAAATTAAAAAAAAAATTTATAATAAAAATGTAAACTTATTTTTAAAATGAAAAACAATCACCCTAACAAAAAAACTATCAAAATTATCAACAAACTGGCCCAAACTGGCCTTCACAAAAAAATATATCTTTTAAAAACGTATTCTCAATTTGTTAAACTGACAAAAATTCAGTTATAAAAATGAAATTTTAAAAATTCTTGTCATGTTATTTGATTGGAATCTTTTGCAATCTAAAATAAGTATAAAACTCATAATACCCTTTTTAAGAAATATAAAATAGAGCAGTCTAGATGGCGCCACTGGGCAACAAAGAAGCGACTTAAAAGTCATTTGTGGCTTCATTTGCATGTGTCTATGCATTGGACGCTCTAGTCTCTAGTCTCTTGTCTCTTGTCGCTTGTTTCTTGTCTCTGTATGCGTGTGTCCTTGTGTGAGTGTGTGTGCTTGTAAGGGGAGTCCAGTACAGTACAGTACAGTACAGTACAGTTGGTGATTAGTAGCCCACGTCTATCAACAGTTGCCCTAATGCCCGAGCAACATGCAACGACAGACCCAGAGTCGGACCCAGAGAACTGACCTCATTCTGTTTACATTTGCAGCTGTTGCTACTAACTAACCAAACTGCCCCCTTCTAAGCCTTCCCTTTAAGAACCCCCATCAAATCCTTAGATCAGCAGTTCCCATCAACCCCTGCAGTGAATTCATGTGGCAAAACAAAACACACTGCAGCTACTTTCTCTCTCTCTCTCTCCTTCTCTCTCTTCGACACTTGCCTTGTTTCTGCACAATTGACTGGAAATGTTCTGCAGCTGACTTTTCAAGTGAACTTTCGTCCTGTCTTCGCTTCAATCCCCGTCCAAACTTATTTGCAACACATTCGAGTGGGACAAACACAGACAGACAAATCAAAGCGCCATTGATGTGGCACGTTCCTTGGCCTAGCTGCAACTACAACTGTAACTGTAACTGTTCAAATGGTTTTGCATAATGTGCAACATGCTTGTACTTGTTCGCTCTGTTGGTTAAGCAAACAAATGACACAAGCTCAAGCTGTTGGATTAATCCAATTGTAGATTATTGTGATAAATGTGTCAGCTAAAGTTTATTTACAAAATACATTGTCAATATTTAATCCCTAATTAGATTAAATGGATTTTGATCAGAGTTAATCATTTAAAGAATTAAGGTCATTTAATTATGATTTGAATTGGTTAAATGTTAAAATTTGAGTTTTGAAATTTATTTTAAAAATTATTTTAACAAATTTAATAATAATTGAATGCAAAATGAAATAAGAGACCAAACTAAACCGTTTGAAAATTTAAATAAATTTTGTATTTAATTAAATTATTTAATTTAAATTTTTTAATTTTTTTATTTTTTAAATTTTAAAATTTTTTTGTTAACTTTTTATCCTTTCAGTTTAAATTTAAATATAACTTTAAATATTTAATTTAATTTTTATATTAATTAACTTATACTTTAATTTTTACTTATTTGGTCAACTGCTCTTAGTTGACATTAAATAAATAAAATTAATAAAAGTAAAAGTTTAAAGTTGGTATTTAAAACCTTGCTAAATTTATTTTTGATTTTTCGAAATATATTCATTATTTTAATAAAGTAAATAGTAAATTTAAATAAAGAGCTCATGTTAAGATTATTCCTTATTTTTCACATAGCTATAATCATAAGATTAAACTAATCTTCAAAGCTACCTTTTTATTTTAGTTCACAATTTGAAAAGATTGGCAATTCGAATGAGGTTAATCCTAACTATCAGCCAATGTCATTAAAACTCAATTGCAATTACTTCAATGCGGCATTCAACAAAACTTTGGCAGAAACCAAGAAACTCGGCAACTTGGCAACTGAAGTTGTACAAAGCTAGTTAACTTCTTTGTGTTTTTGGGCCACTTGGAAAGTTTATTATGTTTGCTGTTGCTTGAACGAAAGTTGTTGTAGATTGGAATTCTGCCAAGCGTCGAACGGTGCGTATACGTAATCTGCAATGTGAACCAAAGCAGCAATTGAAGTTCTCAATTGGCAATGCGTTGCAGATATAAGCAACATTTTTGAATTATGATTATATTTTACGGTTGGGTGGTTAAACAACAGTTACTTTGATCAAATTTGTTTGGGGTGGAGGCGGGGTGTTGGGTGTGGGGAGTAATTGATTAGTCGGGAAACGCATTACGTCACATGTGTATGTTTTATGCCTGGCGAATCAACAACGTCATGACAAACGTCTGACAAATATGTCAATTTCTGACAGCCACGCCCCATTGTTGACTTCAACGCCCACGTTTATTTGCTTCTCCCTCTTTCGCTTTCTCTTTCGCTCTTGCAGTGTGTGTGTGCAATACGCTTCATATGTGTTGTGTATTTGTGTTTGCCACACACACGAAAGTTGTGACTGTTTTTGGGTAAATAAAACGTAACGGGCTTCTTTTACTTTCTGACTGCCTTTCTTTCTCTTTCTCTCTCCGTATCTCTTCCCTCTTTCTATGCTGCTATGGCATCTACTGATGACTTGCCGAATCACTCGAGAGGCCCGACACTCGACACCACTTGGCCTGTCTGACTCTAATGATGCGCAATTTCTCAAATCTTATGGCTACATTTTCCCACACATCTAATGGCGTTAAATTCAAAATGACGCACAGCGGATTTCCAGGCCCAGAACCGGGAAGAAAACAAGGCCCAAGACCAGGCCATTTGCCATTTATCAAGTTTATTAGCGACAGGACCTGAAAGCAGAGCCCTCATATATGCACACTACTGGCTAAAATAATAAGTACAATCTTTTTTTACTATAACAGCTATTGTAAGTCAAGTCTTCATATTTAAAAATGTTTTGATGCAGAAAATTTTTTCAAACAATTCTAAAAGTGACTGCAAAAAAAAATTGTCAAAAATCTCTTCGCTAGTATTTTTTATGATCTTTTGAAAATTACTTAAATGGCACTCATTCGTTAAACAAATCATAAAAAATACTAGAAAAGAAATTTTTGAAAAACAAATGTTAGGCAGTCACTCTTAAAATAGTTTGAAGAACTTTTCTGCATCAAAACATTTTTATTTTAAGTCGAGGAAAAAAGTTGAAAAAGTAGACATTTAAATAAATTTGAAATTTTTAATGGGTATTTAATGGGTTAAGGAAAGTTTTGCATCATTGAAACGGAATTTAAATGACCTTTCCAAATTTATTTTTTAAATATGAAAACTTGACTTACAATAGCTGTTATAGTAAAAAAAAGGAGTGTACTTTTTATTTTGGCTAGTAGGGCAGATGTTTACCAGGCTCTTACACAAGCTGGAATGCAATTAAAAGTGGGGCAGCTCAGGAAAACAACAATCAAACGTGTGAGTCACGTTCGCGTCTTTGGCATTTGTGTAATTCAATTGTAAATCATTTGAAAATTACAATGCCTGAATAAAACAACTCCCAAACACTGACTGCTGAAAATGCCCCTTACCAAACAGCACTAAAATCATGTTCTACAAATATCATTGCATATTTTATGGCGATTGAAACGATTTATCTGCTTGTGAATACTTTATTGATTCGATATGTGTTCAAAAGCTTGTGTAAAAGTTATGCATTTGGGATTTTTAGTATGCAACAAAGTTTGTGGGCGACCCCAAAAGTGTATGCAACATACTTGCCGTCGAGTTTATATGCGAGATTGCAACACTTTGGTGCTTTGTGCTTGTGTGTTTAATGTGCACATTTCCATTTCAATGCACAGTCTCAATAAACCGAGCAGCCAGAAAACTGCCTCAGCTCGGGAACTTGACGCCTTGGCAGGTTTATCGGCGTCGTCGTCGTTGCAGCAGCGTGAACTGCTTTTCCCAGTTTGGCAGTCATCCAAAATTCCCAACTAAGTTTTGACAAATCCCTTGCATGGCTTTACTGTATTTTGGGGTCACAACTTGGCTGCAGTTGGCAGCCATTTCGTCGCATTAATTAAAAGCAAATTACAGTTGCAGCTCCCATGCCTAAGAATTTCTGTTTTTTACTGAACAAAATGTTAAACTTTTGCTGCAGCATCATTAAAAACTTCTTAGCCGTGTTTCTTCATTTTTTTCCATTTTGTTGGCGTATTTTTCTTATTAAATCAACAATATGATTAGCAATTCAAATGCGTTTCTTTGAGTTGAGCACCTGTCTCGGTTCCCAGGACGAAAATAGAGCAGGACGAGGCAGCTGTTGCGCAACAAAGTTTAGCTAATTAAAGTGGCATCAAAAAGCGCCGACCGCACAAATACTTGTGTATAAGAAAATTCACAAGAAAATGTCAAAAATAGGAGAGAGAGAAATCTGTTCAATGAGGCTTTACTTTTATAGTAAAGAAAACATTTAGGCATTTATTTTTAGAGACTTTTAGAATATTGTATACACTTTTCGATGGATGTCCATGAAGTGATTAGATTAGGATTTACTTTTAAGAGGTGGAAAAAGCTCACAGCTACTTTATTGCAGTATTAAATTGTCAATGAAGTTTAGAGAAACTAATAAAAATGCTATCAAAATCTGAAATTTAGTTTATAAGCTGATTTATTGCTTTTAAGAAGTTGACTATAGAATGGAATTTCGATAAAGTAATGAAAATGCTATCAGAGTTTGAAATTTGTCACAGTTTCAATTTAAGTTGAAATTTATTTAAAATTGAAGCTGCAAATAAAAGAATTAGTATACTGGCTCTATAATTATTTTTAAAAGATGCCCGTAAAGTGTATAAAGACTGAGAGCTTTAATGAGAGAATATTTGCTTGCCACAAATTTGCGGATTTCGCAGTTTGCTCACAAAATACGAAAAACGAGAATTTTAAATGTATTTACCCAAACAGTTTGGTTGGCAGGCGCGTGGCAGCTTTGGTTACCATGAAAGAGAGGGATATATTGATACAGAATGGGCAGCAGAGGGAGACAGAAGCTTAAAAGCCTGCGACTGGCAGGCAACCAAGCAAATGTTGCATAGTTCTAGGCGCGCTGAAATGTGAAACCATTTTGAAAGGCAACGCAACAACAATCGTAACAAAAAACAATAACAATAACGAAAGGGCAATGAATGAAAATGTCGTTGAGACGCAAAAAAAAAGTTGCAAATTGTCAGCAAAAAGTTGGCAACCAATCTCGGAGTGTGTGTGTGTGTGCGCGTGTGTAAATGTGTGTGTGTTGGGTTATAAAAAGGCATTTACTAAAGTTTTTGATTTTTGGCAGGCGTGTGTATTTATGTATGTGTTCACTCTTTGTCTATTTGTGTTTGGGTTTTATGGCGCCCTGATTTAAGGCAGCAAACATATTGTTAGCCAGTGCATCAGTTGGCACAGAACTTCGGGCTGGCGTCTAAAATAAATGTTGCCAAAGTTGATTCTTCTATTTGAGTTGCAAAGTACTCTTGAGCATGGGCTGCATTAACTTTTGTGTGCCTGTGATTCTCAAAAGTGCTCATTACGTATACGTACGAATAGTTTGGTAATTTAAGTTTACTCATTACACTTTAAAAGTAAGGAAGTGAATGCCTAAGAAAAATACATACAGAGACGGAAAGTGGTATTTGATTGAATATCCTATCATGTAATGGTAACAGAGCTGTGTACAATTAGCATATCGCACTCTCAGTTAAAAATAACTCTGGTTTGATTTCCACAGAATGCCAAGTTCAAACAGTGAACAGTTATAAATGAAATATAAATCCGCAAAAATCCAAAAGGCCACATATTTTAATGATTGCCCCTCTTGCGACATATTTTAAATCTAATAAATAGAGAGAGAGAGAAAAAATCATATCGTATTACGTATACGTAATATGTAATTGTTTGCCGTGTCAGGTAAGAAAATGCATATATAAAATTATAATATGTATTTATATTTTTAAATTTAAATTTTATATTTTTAATTTAAATAATTGCAAATATCCTTGCAAAAAAAATGTTGAAGCCATTATGATGAAATTTTTTGCTTATCTAAAACTTAAAGTTAATTTAAGTTCTAAACAGCGGTGGGCACGCAGTGGCTCCGGGAGCAGCGGCTGCTCCTAAGTAAGGTAGACTATAATAGGGTCGATTGTTTGTTGAAGTGGTCCCGAATTCAGACTTCGTGCCCACCGCTGGCTTAAATATTAATTTTTATTTATATTTTTGTTTAGTTGTCAATATTTAATTTGCATTTTCCAACTTCTCTTTTTATTTAAATCTGATCAACAGTTGATCGAGCTGGGCTATCGATCAATGATCGTCGCTAGCTAAGTTATCGATAATAACCTGAGCAACCAATTTACTCGAACACATTTGCCTCTTAGAGCAACTCTTGCCCGTAATTGAGTTGTTTTGACCTCCTACCTGACTGAAGTGATTATAGCACAAAATGCAAAAAGCTAACGCAGTGTCGTTCAGCATCCACTCAGTGGTTGGGTGGGGCAACCAAAAACGAGGGAGTTGTGTCCGCAATGCCGATAGCCAGCACAAGCCTCTCCCAGTCTCCCAGTGTCAGTGTCAATGCCATTAAGCAGCTTCAGTTTCAGTGCAAGTCCGTCGTCCCATAGACACAAAAATATGCGACGCGCACAAATGGCTTGATCAAGTTTCGGTGGTGCAAAAGAACCACAAATGTTATTATTATCAAGCGTAGCACCAGAGCCATCAATATTGTCAATTTTCGGCTAGCTGTTAGTAAATGTTTTTCTCTCTCTCTGTCCCTCTTTTACTTTCTATCTCCATCTCTTTCACGGCGTGTGTGTGTTGATTTTATTAGGCCGTCGAGTGCTGCCTCACAATTGTTTGCTTAAAAGTTTTCACACACACACACATACAGCCAGAATGAACTTTAGTTGTTGTTGTTTTGCTGTTGGTTTTTGGTTTTTGCTTTGTTTGGCTTACTTGGTTTGTTTTTAAGGCCCAGGCACGTTCGTTCACACTGCCATAACTAGAACTTGGCAATTGGGGACTTTGGGGCATGTCCTTGTCACTGTCATTGTCCCCACAGATTTTGCACGTTTGCTATTTTGACATTTTTTGCGATTATTGATTAGATAAACGCAGTCGCCAATCACAACAAAAACGTGAAAACAAAGAACACAAAAGCGAGAATAGATAGAAAGTTCTTGACGGCACTTAAGTCACTTAACCATGGCCAATGGGGGAGATTTCATTTTGTCTGTCTGTCTGAACTTAAAAAGCGATTCATCATTAAAGACCTGTCTTTATATCCGGGCAGCTAATCAAAGTTTGTCATGCAACTCACGCCCGTCAAGGATTAAAGCGTATTCCTAATATACGGCCAGGTGTTTCTGAAATTCGTTTCACCTTTCATTCAAACAACTTTCAGTGCTCAATCTACCACACGAAGCACAAACGGAATAACAAATGACCAAAAGGAAACTGGGCTAAATCTCATGTCCTGTGTTCTTTGAATGTGTTATACGAGAGCTTAGAGATTGAGGAAAACTGTCGACAACAGCTTTGGCTAATCGCCAAATTGTATTAAATATTTATGTATATTTCAGACATTTTTATAATGCTGTAAAACTCTGTAAATGATTACTTATTTATTTATTCTGTATTCAAACGTATTGTTAAGTTACTTTAACTTAACAACAACTGTGCAATTTTGAGATTTTCATTTGAGCCTGTCAGTTGCAGTTAAAAAATCAAGCTAATGCATACTTTTATACTTTTAATAACAAAGAACAGAAACTGTAAAATAATTTTAGCGGAATTTAACCCATTTTATATATTAAATATTATTAAAAATAATTATAAAATAATTATAATTATAATTATAAATAATAAAATTAAAATAATTTTAGCGGAATTTAACCCTTTTTATATATTAAATATTATTAAACAGCAGCAGTCCCAAAGTAATTACATTTTAATACATATCCTTGTGACACCTGCCCGAATATGCGAGGCTTTGTGTCAGTCAATCAAATGTGCCCAAAGAAGCGTTTAATTTTGATAGTAGTCAGTTATTCTGCCACTCAATTCCTTATTCCCACCCACATTGCCAAACAATGCGATGTGGCTACAAAACAAAAACAAAAACAAAAGCCGCAGCATTTACACCCCGAACAAGCAAAAACAAGCAAAACAAAATATAACAACAACAGCAACAATATTATGAAGAACAAGAAAGAGGAGGAAAAAAGATTAAATTGCGCGCGTTTAATTTTTGAGTGAATTTTCCGAACATTCACCAAAACACCCACTGTTTACAGACAAACCTGCCCTCGTACTGCAAACTGCTGTTGTTTTTTGGCTTTTGTGTTTTGTGCTTTTTGTGGCCAACAAAATTCTAGTGAGTTTCTTTTTGTTCCGACAGACTCTCGAGCGTTCTCTCTTGCGTCTAAATTTATCTATAAACAACATTTTTCTTTTTTTCTTTATTTTATAGGGGCGACATTCAGTCAGTTTCTATAGTAAAAAACTGTTTTGACAGGCTAATTGAATGAATGAATCTGTGCAGCATCTCTTAGCAATTTTTCACAAATTTTCCATTTGGTTTTTGGCTGCTGATATTTGAAGGTCTGTCAGTTTCATAAGCACATTTGCGGATCATTCAGCTACAGTTAATGACAGTCGATTGTCCAGATTAAATCGTACTTGTAATTAACACCCAAAGGGCATCGTTAACATCATTTAAGACATTTCTGAAAGCACTCTGCGAGTGGTCTCGCTTAACAAAACAAAAAAAGGAAAGAAATAAAGTAAAATAAAATAATATAATACTGCCAATCGGCATATTTTCGGGTGCCATCAGCACAAAACTGGTTTCATCTTTGCTTTTCTTCTCATTTTTTGTGCTGATTTTTTTGAGTGGTCTGCACTTGACCAAAAGCCGATGTAGATATGACATAGTGAAATATTTAAGGCGCATTGATATTGATCATTTCAATACTCTAGCTAAAGACTGAGGGAGAAATTTTAAATCATTTTTAATTTAACAAACAGGAAAAATTTTTAAAAGAATTTGTTATGATTTAAATAACTAAACTTAAACCTACAATTACAATTGGATTATTATGTTAAGGAATTCAATTGATAAAAAATGTTAAAACAACTTTTTGCAATTTTTAAAATTTATTATTAATTCAAATTTTTGAAATAAAAAATTTAATAAAAGTTTGAAGCAAGTAATTTATGAGTTTTTCTGATTTAAAATAATATAAGATAAGATTTGTCTCATATTTCAAATGTATTTGAAAGATGTTTATATTAAGCTTTATATTTTTTTTATTTATACATTCTAAGTCGAATCGAGATGCTTTTTTATGAAATTGGTGATCCCTTAATACTGACGATATCAATCTACAATATTTATTTACATATTCTAAGATGTGAATACATTTTGGATTTGCTTACAAACGTGATGATAATTTCTGGGGACTCTTGGCAAGTGAATTAAAAACAAGAAATCGCTGCAGTGGCAGAAAAAAAGGAGCTTAAAATGCATTTAATTAAATTGCCTGCCCCTCTGTCTGTCTGTTTGTCCCTCTGTCTGTCTGTCTGGCTGGCTGGTTCCGTTGTCCCGTTGTTCCTCTGTGCGTTATCTTGTACCGATTTGTTACTGTGTTGGGTTGTGCGTGTGTGCGTGTGTTCAGCTGGAACGAGTTCAGTTTTGGGCCGCCTGCCGAAGCGTCGCCTGCTGACGGGCATTGGAAATTGATGGGGCTCGTTCTCGATACTTTGTATCTGAATTATTTGGTATGCGTATCTTTATGTTTTTTTATTTTTTGCGTTCGTCTTGCAACGGATGCGGCATAAAATTTAATGAGTTTTTGTTGTGTTTTTGTCTTGTATATTGCAGTTGGCAATTTTGGCTCATAATTTTAAATGTAGGTTAAACATTTTTGGCATTTTTCGCAGACATAAAAAAGCAGAAAAACGCACACGAAAGGGTAACCAAAATCGGGCAATTGCATTGCAATATAATTGACGATAGCTCTGCTTAGACCGAATGCCTAGTACGCGATCTGGGTTTAATTGATCCCCTGGGCTTGTCAATTAGCTGATCGAGCAAGTTGAGCTCCAAAAAGAAACACTTCAAAATGTTGTCGTTGTCGTCGAAACACTTCAAAGATACTTTGAAATCTCAGCATGTTTACGGAGAGCTACGCATCTCGAACTGGCAGCTGGCTGGTTGAATTGGCATCCAACAATAGTCCAAATTAGAAATAGACAACAGCAACAACAACAAATGTCAAAGCGGACAGTTGGACGGCCGGACAGACAAATTTTTGCAAATGCAATCGCAGCACTCATAAAATTTTTTCGACTCAAGTTTTAGCTTGTGTAGGATCGTGGGGGAGTTGCGGGGCGGGGTTGCCCAGCAGGTTGACAATTGCCATGCGCAATTGCCATTAGCAAATTTTTTATTTTATTTCTGTTTAATATCATTTTGTTTTTTTTTTCTATATATTTTTCTGGTTTTGGTCTTGTGACGTCGTCAAACGTGCGCAGCGCCAAAAGAAATAAACATTTTGTATCTTTGTATCTATGTTGTTACTGCATCCGTTAGGTGTGTGTGGTTGCATGCAAATGTTGTGAATTTTTGTGTTTTTTTTTTTTAATATATTTGCGGCCAACTACAAATTTTTGGCCAGCGACGTCGTTGGCGCCGCCGGCGTCGCCGTCGACTGAGACGCGTGCGTCCGGTGCGCAGTTTAGCTTTGAAGTTGTTTTTGTTGTTCTTAATGATTTTGGTAGTTTTTGTAAATTTGTTTGCATTTTAGCAAAAAAATAAAAATCTGAGAAAAATTTAGCACACAACAATTTTTGAGATTTGTATAAACAATTTACGTCAAATGCAGCGTAACATTTATAGTACCAACATTTAACATTTATTTGCCCATTTGGCAATGGGAGAACTTTATAGAAATTTGTATAGGGAAATGTTCTTAAAGTGAAAATAGCTTCTTACAATATTTCAGAGGAAAGAGCTTAACAAATGTCAGAAATTATTAAAAGGAAGTACTTATTTGTAATATTATTTTCTTAAAATTATTGTGCGACATAAAAACAGCTTGAAATGTTTTTGCTCTGTGGCATTAAATCTGTAATTAATGATTTTTCGTTTCTGTCTAGTTACTCCTAATATTTTATTTTCAATTAAATAAAAAAAACTTGCTCTACATGATTTATTTTAACCGCTTTTAAAACCTATGGTAAATATTATGAAATACATTTTACGAAATGATGAATGAATTTTGATTAAATTTAAAGCAATAAAATAAACCAAAAGACATGTTAAATTTGTCGTAAGGCATTTTTCTTTAACTTTTCAGATTCTTTTTATTTCAGCTTGCTGCGGAGTATATTGAAGTTCAATAGCCCCGATCGGTTCTAATTTTAGAAAAGTCAAACTCCAATTCAGACACAACTGTCATATCTGAATTGAATCATTGACAAGTTTATTGCACTTGACAAAAAAGTGTGTAACGGCTTTCATAAAATGTGCGCTCTGCAATGATTAACGGGAAATTTGCTTGTATATCATATCAGATCGGAGCAGTTGGTTTTATCATCGCTACGAGGAAGTTTCACTCTTTCTATTTCATTTTCTCTGTCTTCTTTCTGGCTTTTATCGCCTGCAAGAAGACGTATAAATTTATTTATATATATATGCTTTTTTTGGCAATAGAAACACGTACGCTGCAAATTATGCGATAAAATATATATGATACTTTGGGCTCCCCCCTTAATGCGCAATACTCCGCACTCAGTACTCAGTTTTATGACTTTTTACATTAAACTGTTGAACACTTATGATATTTTGGTAGGCGGATTTGTAAATACGTATATAAAAATCAGTTGTAAATCGATGTTAATCATTTGTATACATTTTGATGGTGCTCCAAGTGCCAAATTGAAATGATAGCTTTCAGTATTTGGCTTTTAATTATGTGCTCGCACATTTGTATGCAAAATATAATGACGTCAAATGAGCCAAATCGGAGGGGGACACGGAGTAATTGTTATGGATTGACAGCAGGCAAACGCGGCGAATGAGCAATATGCGTGCCATGCGGCGTATGAGCAATGATCATACATCCATTAATTTAATTAGCAATTCAGATAAAATCTCGCACCCGAATCTGGTTTTTATTCGAGAAAACATTCTCAAATTATTATTACGATGATGACAAACAAAGCGAAACATTTATCAGGTAAAAAAAATAATATGATGTGATAATATTTTGAAATTGTTTTGTTTGACAAATTGCATGGCATTTTTGACTTTGCATTGCACATAAATTATGAGGCCGTGAAAATGGGCGCGGACTCATAAATGGTAACCATAGACAAAAATCCAGTGATAAACAAAAGCTAATCAACAACAACAACAAATGGTAGAGAACAAGGTGTGGAAACTCTGATAACTGTGATAACAGTTCAAATTGCTGTTGTTGTTGCATAAATTTATTTATAACAAAAAAAATATTTCATGATCGATGTCGATGTCGATGTGGATGAATAATGTAAGCAGATAAAATTATAATTAAGGGAGTGCAGTGCACATTTGATATTAACACTCGTACACAATGAATTATTGAGATTATCGATTTCGTAATCGTTGCGATTTGCATTTGGTTGTTGATTACAATTAACACTGCACAGCAAAATATTCGTTGCAGTTCATACGATACTGTTGATCGCTATGATATTGATCTATGTTTCTTGTTTGATTTGATTTGAGTTTGATTGCGATTTCCAAATCAATTGCGGTTTAAACGGCAGCATCAGCTGTCGCATACGCGATGACAACGCGATAAGAGCAGCAGCAGCGAGACCGATATTGACAACGACAACGACAACGTCAACGACAACGACGACAATGACAACAACAACCACGACGACGACGACAACGACGTCCGCACATGCTGCCTGCTGGGGATAAACTGGAACTTGATTTTTCGGAGTTACGACAACGGCAACGTCAGCGTCGACAGCGACGTCAGCGTCAGCGTCGACGCCACAACTGGCAGCAGCAGCAGCGGGCCACTTGTGGGCATATAGAATCACAGAGACAACAGATATCGAGACTCTCGCACTTGCACCACAGACAGAGCATAAACATCCCAAAAACACCATAACCCGTCCAAAAACCAAAGCTCTCAATCTGCGCGCGGAAAACCTGCCGCAGAGAGACAGTCTGAGAAGGAGAAAGAGAGAGAGAGAGAGAGAGGGAGTGAAAAGCTGTTGTCAACACATTTTCATGGCTAAGCGAATTTCCCGATATAAGTGTATGCTATTGGGAAAAGCTTTGCAAAATAAAGCTTGCTATATAGTTTAATTCTTGTTCTGTACCTTTTATCAGAGCTTTTAAGTTGCCTAGAGCACTAGGGGTAAAGGATAAATTTACTACAGCAGCAGATATGATAAAAGTATAGGATTTAATAAAAGATTATATTTATAAAACTAAAACTTTATCAAAACTTATAAACTATATCACAAATATATATTAGTATTATTAATATACAAGTGAAAAAATACATAAAAAATACAGGGGAGTTCAACTTTAACTTAACTGCAATTATTGTAAGTACATTTTTAAGATAAATAAAGGAAATACCCTAGAAAAACGTAAAATTAGGTAAAAGTAAATTAAATATTAGCAAATGTGCAGGATAAATAGTTGAACCAAAATATATTAAGGAATTTGTCAATTTATTTAATAGTTATTTATATATATAACGTCGACTTAAAACAGTAGATGGAGAAACAAAAATTATTTATATTTTTTGAATATAATTGAATAAAATAAATTATAATTTAAAGACATTAATGATAAATAATAAATTAGATCTAAGCTTTTGTCTACTCATTAGATAATAATTTAAAAAAAAATCACTCTTTTTCATGAAGATATTAATTTTCGAGCTAAATAATCGTTTGTCTAGTGCATTGTGTTCTTTGATTATAAAATCATTTAGCCTGTACCTAAAATTAGCACCTTCTTTTTGGCAGAGCTTTACGCTTGAGCAGCTTTTGACACGCTGCCAGCTTTGCGGTCTTAAGCATAGTACGCAAACTCAAAAAAAGGGCTGGCGTAAGCCCAAACTCCATATAAAAAAAACGCTGGCGTAAAATCAAGAAGAAGAACTTGACATTTATTACGCTCGGGTGTCCGCAGACTAAATAAAATAACAGAGCTGTTAAGTAAAGTAACAGAATGGGCAGCACTGCTGACAGGCCCAGCGAAACATCAAACTGTTTAGAGTTTCGCTGGGTATACTGGAGATAAATGTCTGGCACACAAGTGAAAACTATGAAGACTAATTAAATTTGGTCAATAACGATGACAATATTGGTAGATTATAGGCAAGAACGTAAGCTAAAATGGTTTTTATAGATATTTTGGTATTTTTTTCATTAACACAAATGGTGAATCCTCATTAGAAGTTCAAAATCGATGGGTGCACCCAACACGCGCTGTGGTTGCGGGGCATCGCATATTTTTTCTCTATAAACTTTAATTAGCATTTTTCACTGCCTATTCTCTCCTCTTTCATCCAAATCAGTTCAGCATCTTCAAATTTAAAATAAACCGCCGCTGACGCATAGTGTTACCACTCAACTTTTTGTTATTTTTCCGTGTTGCACTGGCAACACTGGGCTTACGCTCGTCGACAGCTAAATATTGAGCACTTTACGCCGCGTAAAATTTAGTTAGCTTGCGTACTAAGCTTTAACTAAACAATTTCCCGCTATTTGCAGAGCTTTTAACTGCGCTGCTCTCTGCTTGCTGTCACTCTCTCTCTCTCAGCTGCTTCTCTCACGCTCTCGCCATGATTATTTTCGGAGCGTTTTGCAGTGTTTTTTTTTGTTGTTTACTTTTTGGCGCCTTAGTCTGGGAACTTCAACAGGTTGCCACCCACTTTTGGTAGTTGCCGTTTGTTGCTGTTGTTGTCGTACACCGAACAAAACAAATGAAAAGCATTTTCAACAAGGCAGCCTAACCACACACACACACACACACACACACAC
Organism: Drosophila recens; assembly: GCA_037043495.1. NCBI lineage: Eukaryota > Metazoa > Arthropoda > Insecta > Diptera > Drosophilidae > Drosophila > Drosophila recens. The sequence continues at coordinate 1,242 of JBAMBJ010001301.1, read as the reverse complement.
ATACACAGACTCTTACAATCAAATATATAAGTAGAAACGACAGAACCCGGAATAAATATGTAAAATAAAAAAATAACTTTAGCGGCTCCTTGGGGGGTGTCCCAAAAGCAGCAAACAACAATTTTCAACTGCTGTTTTCCTCAAGTTGAACAAGTGTTTTTATCTTTCCCTCTCACTTGGTCTTCTATCTAATTCTTTCTCTTTTTCTTTTTGGGATTTTTCGTGGCATATTTTCAGGTATTTGGTTTGCTGAGGGTTGAACTTACCTCATGCCAAAAATAAACAATAAGCTAACGGAGGGCGTCTTGTCCGCCTGATCTCCGTGTCCCAGCAGCAGGGCTTTGTTTTAAAGCCGCCTTCGAGGTGGCCCCGCCTTTTTCCCCTCTTTCCCCCCGAGTGTTGCGTTAAGTGGCAAAAGTATTTGAGCGACTTACCTGAAAAGAGACAAGCAAATAAAAACGTGCATTTCCAGAAAAAGGTCCACCACGACGAAAAACGTAAAATTTATTAAAAACTCACATCTTGTCAAATTTTCTTCCAAAAATGTATTCAAGTTATTTGTTTTATCAATATACGCTAGAAAAAATTCAATAGGATGAACATATACATTCTACATTGGAATAAATTCACTTTTACCATATTTTTGCCTATTTTCTTAAAAATTGATTTTCAAAATGGACCGTTTGTATTTTAACGATTACTCTAAGGCAGGGAGTAAGATTGTAACATAAACCATTTTAATATATCGAAAAATATTGAAAGTTTAATTTAAAACAAGTTCTAAGAGCTATATATCGGAATATAGAATAAAATTTGATGAACAAACTCTTGGAAAACCTAGGTGAATATCTTGTCACGTTCGCGATGTCACGTTACAAATTACTAAGAAAACTTGTAAAATATATAAAACGGTAGTTACATATCAAAATTATTTCTAAAATGGAAAGCTGCATTATTTTATTATGGTTTAAGAGTATTTTCTTCCAAATTACTCGCCACATTTCGCAGATTTTCGCATTTGTCAAGATGAAGTCAAAAATGACTTCCATTTTTGGTCGCGTTCGCGATGCATTGTTTTCTATAAATAATTAAAAAACGACAGGTCTTCAAAGATTGTCTTTTATCATAAAAATAGAGTTGATAAAATGCATTAAACACGTGAGAAAACATTTTTGAAAATGTGAATTTTTGCCACTTTTTTTCATTTAAAGTCGAGCGAATGTCGAGTTCGCGATCCTGGAA